>OMNN01004005.1:0-18615 GCA_900302755.1 Chromis chromis
ATCTCTACAAAACCAACACACGCCTAACCCGAGACCCACACTTAGTAAACAATCCACAATGATCCAATATAGAAGGCTTATACTGTGTTATCCACAAGAGCTGTGACCAACATTTATTTTCTACCCTTTCAATTATCTGCCTTTCAATTGTAAACCAACCATAGTTCCATCTTGTACGATAACTCACAGGCAGTTATTTGCTTCCTTCTCAAGGCTTTGCTGTGAGTGGAAGAGTGGAGCACCCCTGTAAGTATTCCTAATTTGATGGGGTGGGGTGGTCAGCCTCCACTTATTCCCCTGCACAGAGCGCCTGGAGGCAACAACACAGCTCAGAGGCCCTGCCCACTCATCCATCCCCTAGAAAGCTCTCCTCGTTCCCAAACCAACACAAGACAAAAGCTCTTCCAAACGGGTTAAAAATAGCCCTCAATTTCATGTTTCAAAGGGGTAGAAGAGGCGAGAGCGTTTATGCATGTTTCAGCATGTCAAAAGGTCTCACAAGTCTGAGGGGCAAACACAGGCTGAGGTTGTATATGTTCATGTCTGAGAGATTCAGGAGAAAAGGCAGCAGCGCTGTGTGTCTCAAGTTAAAAGAATGCACAAATGTGTGGGAAATGGAAGGAAGTTTGTCAAAACTCTCCCAGTTTTTTGGAAAGTGCTATGGGGCAGAAGTCCACTATTTGAATTCCAGTAAACACAGGAAATTAATTGAGCTAAGATGAAATGAGAATGACTCCAACAGCTGAAACGTCATGAGAACATCATGTTCTTGTTGGAATAACAAGGGATACGGCTGTGAGACAGACAGTCGACTGCAGTCAATGCAATCTAAAGGCAAATGCAATCCAACCGTCTCTGAATGGGCCTTTTGTGTAATGCAACTCAATAGGTAGCCTCACTTTATTTGCAGGTATAGTGGGTTTGTTCACTCTGGGCTAAAATACATTAACTGACCAGCATGAGAGCACAGTATTTTCCCATAAAGGCCTCCAAATAAAGGGAGGACATATTGCACACACCTTCAACAGTAATAAAAGATTATTAACCATCTCAACTCCAGAACTCACCAGCAGGTTTGAAAGGTATAATATATTTTTTAATTTGCTAAAATTACCCCACTTATCAGAGCCAGAGGCTGTAAAAACAGAAAACATAGTCAGATTTTCAACTTGAACAGTCCTTGAATGAAGTGTTACTTTTGGTTCAAATTCAGGCTTAAAATTGTGATTTTTCATCCACATCAAATCCTCCTTTGAAAATTTGCCAAAAATACATTGCTTGCTCTAACCAGATTCTGTAAAAAACTAAAATTCTGTGCTCCGTGGTGCAACCGTGAAGCTATTAGTGTCTCAGTTGCAACCAACAGTCATGTGACAAATATTCAGGGACTTCTCGGCTGAACTACAGGCTGTGTTTATGCACAGCAGAAAGGAAACAAGAATTTAAAGAAATGGAAACAGTAGCATTTCATTAGTGTGTGATCATATAGTCATCTTGTTTATCAGTGTTTGTAACACCTGTGGGCTCTTAGAAAGAATTTTGTACATGTTAATTCCGCAGTTATTTATTTTGTTAAATAAGAAATTCAGCTTTCATTTTTTTCTGTTTTCAGATTTATGGCATACTGCACAAAAGACATTTTTAATTAAGTTCTTATTACTTCTATCCATGGTTGTGCTGTTTCCATAGAGGTGCAGGACTTTATATTGCAATGAAAATGAGGCCACAGTGAGTAAAAATGTGACTGGAGCAAATAAAAAAATGGCCAGAAACTGCTTGGGGTTCAGAGGGTTAATGTAAAAGCCTTGTGATTCAGTGTGAGCTCAGACACCACAACAGAGACGTTACAAAGATGAACACTGAGATGACAAGATGAGGAATGTGTGTAATACTTTGTGCATCAGTGAGAACTAGGGCTGAAAAATTTGGGTAAGTTTTCCGACAGATATTGTGATTTGATTTGCAATAACAGTTCTATATTTATTTCAAATATGTGATGGAGCATTACCACATGAAATACCACCAAATGTGTGACTGTTACCCAAGGAGGATGGCATGAAGTTGTAAAAGCACAGATTAAACCCTGAGCCAGACACACTGCATAATGGATATCCTTTTGCAGCTTTTGTGATTTGCTAATTGCAGTGTTTCAAATTGTGATTTGGAATCGATTAACTGTTCAGCCCCAGTATGAATTGGATGCAATTAGGTCAAAGTGCGGTCAGAGGGAGGTGGGTGTTGTGTGCGGTATTTAAGACTGCACAGTGAAGCAGTTATTAGAGAGTGAGTGTTGATCTTTTTGTCACCACAGTGGCTTTTTGGAGAGTTCTTCTCAGCCGCATACCTGCCCTCACCCCGAGGTGATAATGATTTCGTGTGTGTATGGTACATCACCTAACTAACTGTGTCATTTGTCATTTTCCTTCTTCTTCTTCTTCTTAATTCTTATTAGCATTAGGACCAAGAAGAACAGTTTGGGGTTTCTCAAATCTTGCAGCACCTGTTCCTGACATGGCCTCTGCAGTCAAGCACCCTCGGCCCAGGTGCGTTCGCTCACTTATACCCAGACTCTTACTCACGCACACAGAAACATATGCAGCTCAGCATACACTGCAACTCTGTCCAGTCCTGCCTTGCACAATTGCTTTGATGCAGCGTCTGATGTTTTTCGTCTACAGCTACCGTAGAGAGGCTTGCTCACCGTATGACTGAGCCTAGAGACAACCTCAGCCCACACATTTGCGCTTTGCTTCCAGAGCGTTCTATCCTATATCGCTGCAGTCAGGACAGAGGCAGCTAGAGCTCTCCACAAAACGGAGAATCTGCCCCATGTTCACACATACCACGGTCAACTGTTGCCGGACAATGGAACAAAACATGTTGCCTCGGCAACGCTGCCCTGACATAACTGCGTTAGGGTGCTCTTGGAAAAAAAATCGAGCTTGTACATTTGGTAGAGACTGAACTGAGAGTGGACTTTGGGAGTCATTTTGTCTTATCTCCATATTTACTAATAATAAATGACACAATGCTTAGTCAGTGAACTAGCTTAGACACAACACAGTTCAACTCCCTTCTTCGGAGGCCAAGAACAGTTCACTAAAGCTGCACTAACATATTAGCCTTGCATGGCAGCACATGTTCTATGCAGGCCAACATTTTCATCCATTCACCCTCTCCATCCTTCCTATTAGTGACAGAACACATTTTCTCTTCATCTTGTTCTGACTGCAGCTCCATTTTCTCCTTTTTACCACTTTGTCTTGTGCGTACAACAGCCGCCGCTGCTCTTAGCAGAAAACGACAGCGCTGGTGTCTCGTGTTGGGTGTTCACTGTAGGTGGGCAACCCCAAAATCAATGACTCCCGAGTGCTGTGATCTCCCCTAGGTTTTTGCTAACCCATTCCTTTCCCCCAGAGCCGCGCCACATCCTGCAGGTTGGAACCGCAACCCATCTGGGTTCGGTTAACACAAGACAGAAGAGCCATAAAACTAGGCTGAGAGGGAAACAGAGGGGCACCTCCTCATCTACAGCCCTAACTAGTGCTCTCAGATGGGGGTTCTGATGTGGTCTGCATGAATGTTACGCTGGCGAAAGCTGGCAACCTTTAAATTTGACCAGACGTCACTCGCAATACAGCTTTAAACGGATATTTTACGTTGATCGTGGCTACTTTGAGTGTTCTGCAACTGTAAAGTGAATACTAATGAATGTAAAACACTACTAATGCCAGATATGTACGCCAATTAGTCTTGTTTGTGTGGCTGTTTTTTCAACACGACGATTATTCTAATGCGCCTTGTGTGACAAGTGAGGCTCTATATTTAGTGTCACTTGATATTTCCATCTCCAGACCCTCACTACCCCCCTCTCTGTTTGATCCTCCATTCAGAAAGGAGATGAAAAGATGAAGAGTGACATCCAGAGAGAACAATGAATGGAAGGAGGACATCCGCCTCTTTCCTTTGTCTTCTGTAAACACATCATCCATCTTTCTTCCGTGATCATCCTCCACCAACGCCTCACAAATATCATTTATTAGCTCCACTGTGAAGAAGGCCAGTACGGTATTTCTTGCACAAGTAAAATCTTCCTTGCTCTCGTATAAACTATGCAAATAGCAGGAAAAGCGTTTAACATAGCAGACTTCTACAGTGACTGTGAAAGGTACAGACAAGAAAACAAAATTACACTCCCATCTCCTGCTGCTTCTATTACACAAAACCTCGCAGTATCGCTCTACTCTACCGGCGAATACCACATGTGGTGTGAAAAGGTCAAAAGCAATAAAGCAAGTGCTGTTTCAACTACTTCTGCTTTCACCTCTTTTCAAAGCACATCCCACGTTTAGAAAAAAGCTGTCGAGCACCGCTTTGGGTCAATCAATATTCAGCGTGCCCACATGCTGCAGCAAATATAAACCTGACAACCTATATAGTATCCAAACAAGTGGCCTACAAAGATATCAACTCAACAGAGAGACAGTCAGTCTTCATCTTCATTTTTATAATTAATACAGACGTCTGATGCCAACTCAAAAGGCATCAATCCTTCTGGAACCGAGTAGTTTTTCCAGTTTTTCACTCGGAACACAAAAGTCGCCACAGGGCTGTTGCACAATAAGTGTGCAGTGTGTAAGCCACTTGAACAAACACACACAGCTCGGCACATGACTTTTAGTATCAACACCATGTGGTGTCACTTCATTCCTTTTGACACTACTCTGCTAGTTCGCTTAGTGTTTCGCACGTTCACTAAATACTCTGTTGTAAGCAAGAAAAGCCCCGGTGTTAACAGTGAGGTGACTCCTGGTCAACTAGCAGCGAGCCTGTCCTACTCTCCATGTTTGCCTCAGGCCAAAACGCTAGTTTAACTGCATTTACAGTCTTTTTTTTTTTTTTTTTTTAAATCAGTACAATAATTTTTCCTTGTTTTTATGCAACATCCATCTTCTGCTACTGTCAAAATTACTTAACTAGCAGCTTAACTATCAGGAAATTATGGTTATTTATTATTACTATATTATTTTGTAATAAAATACTACTGTAAGTAAAGTTACTGCAAATTAGCAAATAGGAGTCAGGTCTGTGGATTAAGTTAACTGGAAAAAATGCCATCCTTGCATTTTAAGGTAGGTCATCATAAAAAATAGCTTATTTGATCTGTTTCATACTTTTTCTGTAAGAAGCCTCCCTGTTTTGTGATCTGTTCCTCTTTATGTGTTGGTGCTGTTTGCTGGTAATGCAAACTCAACACTTCTTCAACTGTTAAAGCGGAAAAAATTACTTCCTTTTCAATGATATACTGTATAATATCAGTTTCATAAACAACAGAACAATACAAGGAAATTAGAGCATACGTTTAGTGGGTTAAAACTATCAAAACAGAAACTCAATGACAAGAGAAGTATGAGAGAGAAGTATGATATGACAATGTCATGCTAATGCACCAAATAAAGCTTGATAAATCTATACAGAACCTATGCCATAGATATACGACATTGTGAGCATCTATACTTGTGCACTGGTGTGTCTGTGGCACCAAAACACTAGTTAGCGATGGAGTTTCTGTGCCACTGTGTTGATTTCTTCACATACTTCAAATAATAGCGACTAAAATGGGGTGACTCATGCTGGAGTTGGAGCTGTTAGATGCTGAACAATAACTTTAACTGAAATGATGCAACACAGAAAGGAGAGACCATGTTGGAACCAAATGAAAAGAAAACCACATACGGCTACAATGGCACAATTGTATTTCGTTATGAGCATATCAAATGCAATTACAGCCTATTACATACTACATTTTGTTTTAAAGAAGGATTAGTCTTCCTTGCTCCAATGCGTAGTTAAATATCTGGGAAGGTGCACAGAGGTTATGGTGTAGATTCAATGCATAAGTATAAATTAAGCTTAAATCTGTAGTAATGGACAGTGTATGATGCTAAATTTGCAATGCAAGCCAATAAAATACAGGTATACAGTAAGGTTTTATATTTGTTTGAATAGATCACCACCTGCTAATAACCAATACAGACCATCTTTGGAATATTAGCTTCAACTCACCATCTCGTCCAGAGCATAGCGCAGTAGGCCATGCTCATAGAGGATAAAGAACCTTCTCTGCCATTTCTGTAAAAGAATAAAACAAACAGTTCTTGGATTATTGACAAGGTCACATAATAGATATCAGCATCAATCTACCACACCATCGTTTTACAAGCAACATGAGAAAATGTGCGAATGTTTATCATGTGTTTAATAGCAATTAGTTATTATCCATTAGCCAGCTCTAGCCATGCCATTTTAATAAATCCTATTTGATGTATGAGAGATTTTTGCATTTGTAAAGCCAGAGAGTTTTACTAGATTCGTAAATGTTCCAATTAAAACCTTCAAATTGACATACACGTCAGGTTATGAAGACTTGGCCAATGCGCCGCACACATACAAAATACACGAGAGCAAGCGAGCAAAAACAGTTGCCACGAAGCGGCAACTGAGTTCATTGGAACGCTTTTTTGCATAACCACATCAAAAGGCTTTCGAGTTATAAGACAAGCCGGACAACATTTTATCAGCATGCATCAACGGCATGAGGTCTGTAAGAGGAAAGAAGGCCTACATGCAAAACACTGATAAGAAATCTCAGCTTGAATGCGGGTATAGTCGCAAAAAAAGCTATAAACACTTTCACAGGGGGCACACGAGATTACATCTCTGATAACGACAACCGTGACTGCATCTCTCTTGTACATGATAAGGACATGCAATTGTAAACTGAGTATCATATCATTCTGCACAAGGTTAAAGGAACCTAGAATATCGTATTTCAGTAAAGAAACACACAGAGGGTCATTTTATCTCTCTGTTTGAATGGTAATTCTGTCGATTTTTGTGCAAATGATATGCTAACAGTTTCCATTGATCTCTGTCCTCGTTGGCTTCATCTGCACTCCACCGCCCCTCCCTTCTTATCTTAATGCACCGTTTTGTCTCAGTGTTAAATTTCCAACTGAGCACAATTCATGAAATATTGAGAGCTGCTCTGTAACCTAAAAGGGGCACCGGAAGGTCTCGAAAGGGCTGCAGAGAAGGGAACACTGCAGTTTTATCCGCAGAGGCTGAAAAAATGAGACATATGTGACTTTCAGAAGATCAATTATAGCGCCCCAACCTCAGTATCACAAAAACAGAGCCACAGACGCGCAACTTGTTCAACTGAAGTGGTCCTACGGCATGACTCATCCAGCACATCAGCACTTTTCCCCCCGCTATTTGTTTGTCGGTCGGTCGAAAACCTGACCAATCTGCTCACCTCAGCACTACATACTGTACAAGCCACCAATTATACCCCCACGGCTGGAGAGCTGGCTGTAAGAATAGGCGCGACGTATCAGCCGATGATGTCGAAGCTGCAGCAGACTGTTGATAGTAGATCCAGAGGTGCTTTTTCACCAAAAACCCCATATGGAAGCCATCAGCGTGGCTGTGAGAACTGGGACCTTCCCTCTCCTCCTCCCCCACATTCTCCCCTCAGTCCTCTTTTGGGATGCAACACCGCAGCATAATCTGGGAGCTGATAAAGGCAGGCTCCCATTACATGATGCTAGGGCGGTGCGAGTCGTGAAATAAAGTCAATATTAGGCTCATTATTGCCTGACAATGAGGCTTCTTCTGATATAAGATTGAGCCTCCCACAGGAATCTGCTGATTCCATGAAGTAGCTACTGGAGCCACAACGAGACCTCTTGTTTTGCCATATGTCAAATGAACGGCAGTCTGAGTGGCAAAATTAAAGAAAGGGCTAGTCGTGGCAATTTTTTTCCACTTACCTGACAGAATCTGTGTAGTAAACCACCTCATACTCAAAGCTGGTTAACTGCTCTATTAAGTCTTGAAGCTAAAAACAATGGGTCTGGTTTCTCCCTTTAAATAATAGCATTTAATTTCAGGAATTTCACGAAGGAAGACAACAAGAGGTGAAGAAACAAAGCTATACTCTGTTCCAAACATAATCAATGTCAGGTCCTGCAAAGGTAAACACTTATGCAACCACTTACCCGAGTTCTGTGCAAGGGATTGTCAAAATTTGTTCCCTCGGGTGCCAGTAACAACCATCCTCCATATATAGGCTTTGCCTGGTGGGAGGAAAACAAACATATTGATTAACTGTTCAATTATGCACATTGTAACTCGCTGCAGATATAACTGCAAGCTACGAGTTTTGGAGGACACAGTTGCAGATGCTTTTGCACACGCTTATATTTTAGTTAAACTGCAGGAAGGTGTGCATTAGCCACTAGCTGCCTCAAGTTGACTGTAGGCTGCATTCTCCAGTTGGCTTTAATCCAGAGCACCATGCTGCCCTGGAAAAAAAAAAAAGAGGAGGAAAGGCTAACACACATGATTTTCCCTCTGATCCTCTAAGTGGGTGGACTGGTGGGTGGAGGGGGAAGCAAGAGGCAGAAGTTAGCAAGAAAAACAGTGGATGAGAAGCAGAAGAGAGACGCAGCGAGCGCACATCTTGGGAGCTTTTGTGGCTACGGATTTGCAATTCAAACTGAGAAATGCAAGTTGGCCTGGCAGTCTTTCTGAAATTGTTCTGGTACATACTTGAACTGTAGCCACTCTAGTAGTCAGCACTTGTTGGCCCGAGCCAAAATAAAGTCCCTGCATGACCGCTGCATGCTTATTATGTGTACAGGAGGACGGATTTCACTTGGTGTTTACACTCAAACCTTTACCTACACTTAAAGAGCTTAGCAAATTAAGTGCCTTACGTAATTTGATTGCACTCCAGAACAGTAGCCAGCGACTCGAGTCAAAAAGCGGTGACATTTACAGTCGCCCGGCACATCCGCGTCTCTCTATCAGGGGGTTTGATTACAGTCATAACTTCATCCTATGTAAGGCCGAGAATAATTCACCATAAAATCCTCTTTGACTGCATGAGGCGCAGCACATTTCTCAGCTGAGCGACTCTGTAAACAAAATGACATAACAGGACTTTTCATAAGTCGCAACCATAACCTCGGACTGTCAAGGGTTTGAACGGACTCGCAGGAGAAGCAGATATTTAGAGATGAAGTCAGTTGATAATGTGACTGAAAGAAAAAGGGTAGCAAAGGGAGGAGAATGAAGAGATGCTGAGAGATTTGCTGTTGAAAAGAGTTGAAAAGAAACACACAGTTTAGAAAAACGTCCCATCTCTCCTCACATGACCTGACGGCAGCCCGGATGGCAAGTTCCCCACTGAGACGGAGGAATAAGCGAGATGAATCTAGGTCATTTTTTACCCTTCACCGGTTCAGTGGTTAAACCGGAGTCATTTGAGTGTATTCGTGTGTGTTCATTTTGCAACGCGCCCCCCCAACCCCTTATAGCCCTCCCATCATAAAAGGACTATACTGCAGCGATAGCGTGGGCCTTTAAGGCGAGGCAAAAAGGAATGACAGAATGAGTTCTGGCTGAAAATATGCACAGAATGAGAATCACAGGCTTCTGTATCTACTTGTAGAGTGACTTTATAACAGTGAGTAACATGGTAAACCTGCAGTAAATGATAAGTGAGTCATGACAGGATAACGCTGGGGGCCAGTGGGTCAGACAGGTGAAAAAAAGTTAAGACAATTTGCATCCTAACAGTGTTTGGTCGCCGTGGAGACCCTAAGTGCAATGTATGAGTAGATACTCAGCTATCCTAGTCATGGTAATCCTAAGAGCTTCAGTAGAAGACAACCAGGCTTCTTCAGTTTCAAGTGACTGATGTGGAGTCCCAGGTGTTTATTCTCACCCCCCAAATCAGACAGCTAATGGTCCATTAGCAATCCAGGTCTCACGGGCCTTGAGGTGGTTGTAAAACTGCCAGGTGAGGGATGACTCAAAGTGAAAATGGAGGTGAAACTGTCTAGGGAGGGACCTCAAGACTGCATTGTAAGTACCTGATAAGTGGTGATATGGACTTCCTCCCTTTATCTACACCGATCAGGCATAACATTATGACCACCTGCCTAATATTGTGTTGGTCCCCCTTATGTGCTCAAAAATGCTCTGAACCAACGGGCATGGACAAGAGGACCTCTCAGGGTGTCCTATGGGGTCTGGCACCAGGACGTTGGCAGTGGATCCTTTGGGTACTCTGGCTTGTGCAGTGGGGCCTCTGTCAATCAAACCTGTTTCACTGCATCCTGTTGATGCTTGATCAGAATGGGGTCTAGGAAGTTTGGTGGTCAAATCAACATCTTGGGCCATTGTCATGTTCCTCAACATGTTCCTGATTGTTTGATGTTTTTGCCATGTGGTGGGGTGCATTTTCCTGCAGGGGTAGGCCAATGACATTTGGGATTTCCATTTGCATGAGGGAGTGTGCTTGTTCTGAGACAATGTTTATTTGGGTCTCATCAACACGGATGGCAAAATCCAAGGTTTTCCAGCAGAACACCACATAGTACCAATATGATCAATGTTATTCACTTCACCTGTCAGTGGTCATAATGTTGTGGCTCATCGGTGTATGTTGTATCGTGAAATCTTAATTGTATTTTTATGTATACCGTCAAGGTTTTGCTGTATGTTTGCAAAACATATCAGAACCGATATGCATGATCCAGTGCATCATGTTGATGGTAAACGTCTCATATTGTGCCCCTTTTTAGCAAACTATTGAAAGTTTCACATATTCCAGAAATCTTTAGCTAAACATACAACAAAGATGGTTTGTTTTACGATGACTGTAAAACTGGTTTTAGTCCTCTTCTAAACAGGCTATTTCAGTGTCTGTAGTGTCTGTAGTGCAGGGTCTTAAATGCAGCTGAACTACTGGTGTCCCTCTCCCTTCAGGAAGAAGACTCTCTCTGTATCTGTGATTGACTAAACAGTCAACACAAGGGCAGCCAACATCAGGCTAATCCGTGCCTTCCGCTTCCACAAGAGTTCGTGTGGTGTAAATTTAGTCATCCATGAAAGTCCCAGAGGGTCACATGCAGGCCAAAATTTGTGACCATGAGGACTGTCTGCACTACAAGCATGTGCCAGGAAAACAAGTGGTGCTTCAATCAAATGTTTGGTTTGAGAAGAGACTGTACAGATTATCTGTCTTCCACACCTTTAGAATTCATCATTAAAAAAGCTGTAATTAAAGTTGTCACTGCCAGACTTTGGAGGAGCTTTGATTTGGACATGCTTTCCATCTAGAGAGCCAATACACAGTAGGAAGTCCTCATTTCTCCAAAAATGTGTGTTTAAGCATGTGAGACCAGGACTTTCTAGCTCTTCTAACTTCCTCTCTGAGCAATCATCTGACATGGAATTTTCCCTGATTTCTCAACACAGTCGTTGTTTTGAACTCGTGTGTTTAGTGAGTTTGTCAGACAGCGCTGCAGTTATAAAATCACTATTTCAGTGGTGCAGAGCAGCAGTTTAAAATGGCTCTGAAGAGTCTGCTGATTAGCATGTAGTCCTAATGGGTTGCATTTAAGTCAACATATGGGTTTTACTTTATTTGTCCCCAGGGGGCAAACAGATTTAAAGGTCCCACATCGGCTGTGTTTAGGTTGTACTAAAGGACAACAGGTAACATGGAAAAAGTTTCCATCTCATCACTGATTGTAATACAAAACACGATAAAAATGGATGTTCACCATATGGGGCCTTTAATGTCAAAACAGGCATAGACATGTTCCAGGGTTAGCAGGTGAGTACTCATAGGTAACTGATGAAGAGAACTTTCAACAGTAATCGTGTCGCTCTGGCTTTACTCCAGTGTTACTGTATCAGTGGTGAAAATTGCACGAGGGAATTCACTTCTTCTACCTGCATTTCTACCAAAGGTAATCAGCATCTCAATGATTTGAGATTTTAAACCATAAAACTTTCCCTGCTCAGGGAGAAGTACTTTTTAAAGGTTTAGGAACTTTAATCTTTTTTCCCATCATTATACATCCACCATTTTTTAATACCCTGCAACAGCAAACTTTGTTTTTGGTTCATTGTGCTTCAATACAACAACATGGAACTACGAAAGAAATCATATGGTAGATTAGCTGACAGTAAAGTCTAGGCCTTGTTAAGCATTTATGCAGTGTATGACATCCAACAGGGATTTGAGATGGCAATCCGCACTGAGAAGGTCACCTTAAACTTTCATTAAGATCCTTATCATTTTATATTGAACTAAACTTTGAAGGGACTTTTGGTGGAAAAGCATCTAATGGGAAAGTTTAATTAAAAGCAAAAGTATAGTATTTGACATGAAGTGTATTATCAAAAACAGACCAGTAAGCCATCCTATTGCACTGTGTGAAATGTTCTTTCATCAAAATAAGCAATTTAGTTCGACTCTGTAGTTCATGGCCAACTAATTAAGGGCCTATTCACTCATGAGCCTAATGTGTACTTTACAGATGACAATAGTTTAAGGAACTTACTATAACTCTGTATTTGTGACTTGATTTAAAACATTTACATCTTACAGGAGAAGACAGAAGCTACTGAGAGTTAGATTTTGTTTGTTTTGGTCTTATGGGATTTGTAGCCTCATCCTTTAACTGTGTGAAATAAAAGTACTCACCATGAAACGTGCCTTCTTTCACACTGTTTCATTATTGCTAATTGTGCATTAGCTATCGCTGTTAGCAGTGAGGCTACAACCTGCACCTTAAGAAAGATTAAATACATTTTATATGGGGGAAATATCCTGCGGCTTTAGTGAAGAGTTAGAATAAGCACATACACATGGGGCAGTGGTGGCCTAGTGGTTTGTGAAGCGAACTTGTAACCGGTGAGTCGCCGGTTCGAGTCCCAAGTCGAGTGAGGTGGGAAAGTGAGAGTGTCCCAGTCACCACCACTGTGGGGCCTTGAGCAAGGCCCTTAACCCCTGACTGCTCCCCGGGCGCTGCACCGCGGCAGCCCACTGCTCCTAGTATGTATAGTTAAGGTTAACTTTGAATTGGTCAAATGCAGAGAAGGAATTTCCCCAATAAAGATCAATAAAGGTTAGATTATTATCATTATTATTAATTTGATATATTAACAAATGTGGAAAATTGTGCCTGCAATATTCTGGGGATGTTTTGGGGATGCTGCCTTCAAGAACATTCTTCCATATAACGTTCTCACAATGTTACATGATAACAAAAGAAGGACATTCTCAGTGCAACATTTGGAAGACAACTTTTTTTAGACAACTTTATCCAGCCTTCAAGAAGAACATTCTAACTAAACTAAAAGCAAACTTTGTTGAAAACATTACTTGAACTGTACAGAACTTTCTGAGAACATATTTAGAACAAATAAATTCTAGCTGGGTAAAAACAAATGCATGTGTTTGTTATGCTTGCTATAGTCTTTGCCATTGCTAATTCCACTTTTATTGTACAATTTTGTGGATTTATGAAAGCCACTGTTCCATAAACTTATTCAGGTTTAAATTGTAGCACACCATTTAAAAATATTTGTGCACTTTTGGCTATAAATAATTAATTTAATTGCACCAATAGTGTTATATTATGTGGCTTTTTAAAAAGGAAAACTTTCATAGGTTCTCTAAATAAGCAAAAATTGTTGTTTTCCTTTTTGTTTGCATCGATATATATGTTCATCTGTGAAATAAAACATCCCTATACTCACACTACCTGTGTTCCCTTTGCAGATGTGTATAGATCCTACTCTTTCTGTTGCCCTGGGAGACAAGCCCCCTCCTCTTTATATATGCGAGGAGTGCAGCCAGAGGATAGCAGGGTATGCATCTGTTTCACCTCTTCTCTCCATCCCTCAGTTCTCCCCCTCCTTCAGTGAGATGCCATTCCAAACATACATCACCTACTGCCTGCCTCATTATTCCACTCTTTAACCCAGGGGAAATACATTGCCATGGTTACGTAATTCCCTCGCGCCAATAATGAGATCATCATCATCACAAAACCGAGCATCCACTCGTGTCTCTTTTCTCCAGCATGTAGAATATTGTAATTGCATGGCTCTTCAGGTTTTTAGTTTTGTATAGAGGGAAGATATTTTGTGCTCCAGACTGCTGTGTTTACACAATCTGGGATTGCATATAGGCTCCGAGGAGCATTTTGCCTATAAATCATGTATTGTTTAAACGTTTCTTTGACCTTTCCAGAGATCACGCTGAATGGCTTGTTGATGTACTCCTGCCCCAAGGTGAGCATTCACAACCGAACAGGTGTTTGAGTTGGAATATTCATGAATTTTAGTCTGTAGTCCCCACCACGAACACAACAAAAAGAGAAAAAAAAACAGACACAGTGAAGATATTATATTCAGTACAACATACAGGAAGGTTTTCATACAGTATTTAGTGTTGTCTGAGCACATGTTTTAAGAGCTGTTTCCAAATTCTCTGACGCTAACAGTGGAAAAATAAAAATTTTGGTAGTGAGTTGTCTCATTTTGTTTATTAAAATGCAGAATTTTAGAATTATTTATTTGCTGTTATAAGTTGTTTTCACATGTAAAAGCTGCTATACTGTATGTTAAGCTCCTTTTTTACACTTAAAAATATGATTAATGTTAAAAAGATGCTTCTTTTTTTCATTGTTGTTCATTTTTCTTTGCAGCAGAGATATCTGCCATCTGTCAAAAGAAGGTAAGATGACATCAATGCTGCTGTTCACTCTTTTATTTGCTCTTATTCACTGTTATATATCCAATTTTAGCATGGGATCACATTTTACCTTATCCAATTGTGTTCTATATTTAGGATAGTCTAACCTTTGCAGTCATTTGCTGTCATTACTTATTAACTTCGCTTCTTCTCCAGAATAATTAAATTCTGCCTTAACTTTCCAAAAGCCGCCTACTAAAAAGTGCCCTTAGAAAATCAAGATCACATATTTTTATCATCATAAAATCTAAACTTAAAGAGCCTGCTAACCTCTGAAAAATATTTCATGAGCTACATTTCATCTGTGATCCATAGCGGGGTCATTTATTTATGAATCTGAAATGTTTTCTCCACTGAGGAGCTCATTCACCGGAGCAGCTCAGCAAAGGCCAAATCTTTTCCAATGAAGCCGCTGGGGCGTGATGTTTGTTTGCTGTTCCTGAACGCACAGCCAAGGGCGCAAGTGCTCCCTGCTGGTTTCCAGGGAGACACTGGGAAAACTGAAAGCCTGATGATCTCAGGTGTTCCCATCAGGCCGAGCAGCCGCCCAGTGTTGTCCACCAAGACACCAAAACAGCTGGCCTTCATCCTCGTTTGTCCAGCGGTTTATAATCCGCAACCCCCCACCTTTCTGAACAGGTTTTTGTCGCACTCGTTCCAGAAAGCTCTTTAAACTGCCACCTGGATTTACACCAGGTCTGTCATTATTAACCGAGACGTCACTTTTCATCTGAGAATAGCTACTTATAGATACACCAACATACCCAAGATAGAGCTTACTGCAAAAAAAACATCAGTGACATCAGAGTGGTGTTTTTTTTTGTGTGTGTGTTGTTGAAAGCGAAATGGGTGAATAAGAGAGCTCTCCATCAGAGGACAGATATGTTAATTTGATAGGGGGCAATGCATCCCTCTAATGGCACAAGATTAGAGGCCTGATCAGATTAGGATGGCTCTCTGGTGCCATGCTTTTTATTTTTAGAAACCTGAGACACCGTGGGGACACATAAAGACTTTTTCTATCGCTGCACATGTGGACAGATCATCATCTCCAAAAAACAAATGCATATTGCAGAGGGTGATATTCATCGTCAGAGCAGTTTGTTGCTTTTGAAGCTTGGATATAGGTGTATTTTTAGAGGCTTGTCATCTGGCATTATTGGCTGATTCGTTGTGTTTGTTGCATGTTTTTTTATTTTGTTGCCTGCTTCCCAGAATAGAATCAAACTGATTTCTTCTCCTCCTCCTCCTCCTCCTTTTCCTGGTTTCTTGCCTTCGTACTGTAGAACTGTAGCTCTCATGTAAGAAGGGCTGTGGTCACCTGCTTCTCAGCTGGCTGCTGCGGGCGCCATGGCAACCGGCCTGTCCGCTACTGCAAGCGTTGCCATGTCAACCACCACAGCAGCGAGGTGGGGGCTGCGGCGGAGACCCATCTGTACCAGACCTCGCCCCCTCCCATCAACACCCGGGAGTGTGGAGCGGAGGAGCTGGTGTGCACCGTGGAAGCTGTTATAAGGTGCATTCACAGTGTTTGCAGCGACACATCGCAGCCGCAGATACACGGCATATGGCTGCGGTTCCTTAAAGCACATTGACATGAATACTCTGCATAGGCAACAATACGGCACCAATTTGGATTTAAATTTTTATGTGGTGTAATCTCCATTTCTCACACACAATATGCCGCTGTTATGTCTCTGTGTATCCTCGCTTATCCCTCTCATCCTCTCTATATCCGACCAGCCTTCTGAAGGAGGCGGAAATTCATGCAGAACAGCGTGAGTTTGAGCTGAACAGGCGTCGTCAGATGGGCCTGTCTGCCTCCCACCACTCGCTGGACAACATCGAGTTTGACAACAAGGAGGACGACCAGCACGACCAGCGCCTCCTCAGCCAGTTCGGCATCTGGTTCCTGGTGTGTAATCACAATCTGTTGCTGTGTCTGTCAATAACAGGGGAGTGATAAGACTGTGTACAGTACACAGGCCTCTTATCACTACCCTGATGAAAGTTACTTTGTTCGTGTCTGCAGGTGAGCCTGTGCACCCCCAATGAGAACACGCCCACAGAGAGTCTGGCTCGGCTGGTCAGCATGGTCTTCCAGTGGTTTCACTCCACCGCCTACATGATGGATGATGAAGTTGGAAGCCTGGTGGAGAAGCTGAAGCCCCAGTTTGTCACAAAGTGGCTAAAGACAGTGTGTGAAGTGCGATTTGATGTTATGGTCATGTGTCTGCTTCCCAAACCTGTAGAATTCGCCAGGGTAAGGCTTAAACCCAGGTTACCTAAACATACACGATTAAAATATTAGGATGCCATCATTACATTTTAGTGCCCTAACGTGTTGCATTGTGCAACAGCTATGAAAAAAATGACATAAAAACCAGGATTTCAGGTTAATTAGATTTTTTCAGGACATGTGATCTAATCCAGTCCACTTTTCCTCAGGTGGGAGGTTACTGGGACAAATCATGTAGCACTGTGACACAGCTGAAGGAGGGCCTGAACCGGATCCTGTGTCTGATTCCTTACAATGTCATCAGTCAGCCACTGTGGGAGTGTTTTATGCCCGAGTGGCTCGAGGCCATCCGCACCGAGGTGCCTGACAACCAGCTCAAAGAGTTCCGGGAAGTGCTCAGGTACATCCATCTCCTCTAAGTGTTTATATAGCTGCATGTAATGGGCAGAGCAAACAGAATAAACAGGAGCGAGAGGAGGAATTGTGACATTAAATGAAATGCCTTTGTTCTGAAGCTTCAGTTATTAACCACTGACTGCATATCAAGTCTTTAAAAGTGTCACTTTTTCTGCAGTCATTATCATGTTCCTGCTACTGTCGGTAGTGTCTTCCATCTGTGCATCTTTCTGGAAAATATATGCATAAATGAGACCATCAATCAAGGAAGAAATAGAGCAGAGACAGTGAAGAACATGAGCACTATAAAACAGCATTCAAAATAAGAGGAGTAAACTGAACATCTCTGATTGTGTAACAGTATCAGAAGATGGATTTTTGCTCTTGCACCTCTGCATAAATGTATTTACATCCACCTCTCATTCTATTCTCTCCCTACAGTAAGATGTTTGATATCGAGCTGTGCCCCCTGCCCTTCTCTATGGAGGAAATGTTTGGCTTCATCAGCTGCAGGTTCTCCGGCTACCCAGCGTCTGTGCAGGAGCAGGCTCTGCTGTGGCTGCATGTAAGCACACACACACCTAAACACACTGTCCTGCGTCCGCCGCACCTCGTCCTGCGGTTCTGTCCACAGTGAGTGTGAATTGAACAGGTTGTCATAGAGTGTGAGAGTCTGGGCAGGAGCCCTGCTGAATATGGATCTGGGTCACAGAATGAGACTGAAAAAGATAGGAGGGATTTTGCCTTTCATCCCATATGCACTCACAGCTTGCTGCCCTGTATACATGGATCAATTTCAAGTTTTCTGTCACAACTGTGATCAAGAGATTGCATTAATTTACACTCTGTAAATAGGTCATACTCACATCAGACAGAGGAGGGGTGCTTAGTTTGACACCTTCTCTGCATGTGTGGTTTTAGTGTCATCTAGGCAACATATTTACACCAGTCAGGCATAACATTATGACCACCCGCCTAATATTGTGTTGGTCCCCCTTATATGGTCAAAAATGCTCTGAACCATTGGGCATGGACAAGAGGACCTCTCAGGGTGTCCTATGGGGTCTGGCACCAGGACGTTGGCAGTGGATCCTTTGGGTACTCTGGGTTGTGCAGTGGGGCCTCTGTCAATCAAACTTGTTCCACTGCATCTTGTTGATGCTTGATCACAATGGGGTCTAGGAAGTTTGGAGGTCAAATCAACATCTTGGGCCATTGTCATGTTCCTCAAGATGTTCCTGATTGTTTGATGTTTTTGCCATGTGGTGGGGTGCATTTTCCTGCGGGGGTAGGCCAGTGACATTTGGGATTGCCATTTGCATGAGGAGTGTGCCTTTTCTGGGACAATGTT
>OMNN01004033.1:5009-17227 GCA_900302755.1 Chromis chromis
TATATATATCTGTGTATGCATCACAGCTATCTGCTTGGTTACAGTAGTTAAGCTATGATTGGATTGCAAAAGAAATCGAATAGCATTGCTTTGTAGTAATATTATTTGGGCATTTATTTACATTTAAATCAATGTGAGCTTTTCCTTTCTAAGAGTTAATTGTAATAACTAATTTTAATGTAATTATATTCAAGGTGAAATTTTTCCCAATTTGGTGGCGCCCCCTGGAGGCCACAGCGGCCTTAGCATTTGCCTATATTGCCTAATGGGCGAGCCGGCTCTGAATTTGACTGATACATGCTCTTTACTGAATCTTGCATTATGCAGTTTATATTATAATTTGGCATGTTTGAATGGTGATATTACAAATGATCAGCTATGCAATAAGCCGACTCGACCATTAGACCAACGTGTCCAGTTCATCGGTTTAGCTCTAGTAGCATCTGTGTACAGAACACCAAACAGTTCTGTACACTTTGCAGGAAAATGTAAGTGCTGCAGATGCAAACATAATGTCAACACACATGGAACTAAACATTCAGTTCCCAGGTGCAGCAAGTATATAAAGAAATGTTAATGGCAAACACTAACTAAATCTGCTTGTGGTGTTCAGGTTTGATGTAGACACAAACATACGATGTGGACACAAACATAGGATATGCCATATAAGAAGTTACATAAACACACAGTGATATAAAGTTCACCAAAGGGTTATCCGTGTGTTACACTGATGGATCAGTGCAGTAGCACCGATTGTGTTCACAACAAATGAAGTTGTAATTAAACTTTGTGTGATGTATTTCATGCAAGATTCCAATACAAAGTTGAACCACAGTTGTCCAGCATGTGCCGCAAAAGTGTTCACTCAGCTCTTCCATAAGTATTAAGCATACTGTGATTTTCAGAACTGCATGATATTTTTTAATGTTTTGTAGAGTTTAATAAGGATATTTAAAATTGTATAAACCCAAACTGAAGGTGAGTGACTTCAGACTTGCTGTATCAAGTCACATTAGCTTCTACAATGTACATAATTTAATAAATAATAAATTACAATTATAACAATGATCAACATTAACATGAAATATCTGACATGTTTTAGTGTAATGCAGTTCACCTTTCTTCATCTTTAGAAATGCGTGAACAGAAATGTGTCAACAAACACACATCTAAAGTAGAGTAGTAGTTACTATGTCAAATGCTTTGAGATGTTGGTGTTGTGATTGGTGCTATATAAATACAGCTGAATTGAATTGAATCAAATTGACTCAAATCAAATCAAATCAAACTGAACTGATTTGAATTGAACTGAATTGAATTGAATTGAATTGAATTGTATTGAATTGAATCGAACTGAACTGAATTTAATTGAATTGAATTGAACTGATTTGAATTGAACTCAATTGAATTGAACTGAACTCAATTGAATTGAATTGAATTGAACAGAAATAAATTGAACTGAATCAAATGTATTTGAATTGTACTGAATTTAATTGAACTGAATTAAATTGAATTGATTTGAATTCAACAGAATTGAAATGAACTGAATTGAATCAAATTAATTTGAATTGATTTGAATTGAAGTGAAGTGAAGTGAAGTGAACTGAACTAAATTGAATTGAACAGAACTGAATTGAATTGAATCAAATTGATTTGAATTGAACTGAACTGAATTGAATTAAATTGAACTGAACTGAATTAACCTGGATTGAATTTAATTAAATTGAATTGAACTGAATACTCCAAACAAATATGAAACATTTTAGAAAATGTATTGTCGTTGCTATTGTACTACAATGGGGATGCATCCAACATAGCTTTAAACATGTCCTTAAGTGAAATACGCAATGTTTGAGATCTTCTTAGACTTAATGAGTACATATATTGCTACATTAATCTGACATGCATAAAAAAAATTAAAATCTATAGCAAGGAGAGCATATATTGCTGTTTTTGGAAATATTCACGGGTTGACTAATGTCAAAGCAAACTAAATACATCTTCGACTATTAATGGTGGAGGAAGAGCTCACTTAAGTGAAAGTAACAATATCACAATTTAAACATTCACACTTACACGTAGAAGTTCTACACTGAAAACCTTCGTGAAGTAAAATATGCCTATCTATATAAGTATTATCAGCAAAATGTCAAATATATTTCTTTTTTAAATATGTTTTACTATAGGATTATTATTACTGATGCATTAACATGCAAGCAGCATTTAAATATTGAAGCTGACTGAAGTACCGCTGATTTATTCACTTTACTTACTCAGGTGGCCTAATTTGGCGTACAACAGTTATTATTGATATTTTTATACCATTCATTATCTTATAATAGGGTTTTAAATTACTAATTTGCTGTTAAATAACTGCAGCTGTCAGATAAAGGTAGTGCTGTAAAAAGTAAAATATTTGCCTCTGAAATATAATGGAGTCAGAGTAGATAACAGAATAAAGTTCAAACTCAAGTAAAATAAAATGACTTAGAATTGCACATAAGAACAACATTTGAGTAAAGTTATTTTACATCACTGGTGATTACACTGTATGCTGTGTCTGATGTATATGAAATGTATGAATATTTGTATACTGTATAAATGATCTTATTTGCAGTACATTTTGCAGTCTTTGTGGTGATAATATGTATTAATTAGAATTTAAAAGGAGACTCTTACTGCACTGAGCTGCTGCACAAACAGGACCAGGACAAGGATCCACCTGTAAATACAAACAGGGGTAACAGATTAGCTGTAGCAGCTACCGGAAGCCTTTAAACAACCATAACATGACTGTGCAGTGTAATCTACATTGTGCAAATCATAACCCCTATGATTTCATGAAAATCAAATGAGAAAAAGACAATTTGCTAAACTGATGCACATTAGCTAATGGCTTGTTGTTGCTCTTGCATGCAGAAGAACAAATCACCACGAGGCACTGGTATGCATTGGAGAAGGAAAACCGCCAGAATGTTGTCTGACCAATTTATTATCATGCTGCACTTGACATCTGACATATAGGTGTAACTGTGTGCATGTGTGGCTGCCTTAGTGTGATGGATAGTAGTTTTTCAGTATACAAGCATTCAGATGTGTTGAAAAGCTGCATAAACAGGCGACAAGTGTGTTTGTTTTCAGGTAAACAGACTCACTGGCCAAAGCAGGAAATGTGAATTCCATCGATATTTGACACACATACCTCGTAAATATTTAACTTATTTTCAATATAAGAGCTCAGGGATATGTATATACTGCAGATTAGGGATTTTTAAAAAGAAAAAGCATGTATTATGAGTTAAAAGTATCATCGGATATATTTATATTGGCATATCATGCATTAAAGTTCAGCCACACAAAGTTACCATCTGTTATCATCAGCAGATGCTAATACAGATATATCAGAATGATAATGTAACAACCTATTATATATATATTATATATAATACAGTTGCAGTGGCACTCACCAGAGGGGGCACAAAGTCACAACAGTAGCTGAGGATTTCATGTTTCATTCATCAGTTTGCCTCCCAGGTGAGTGTTGGCCTCAGTGCTGCCACGTGTGGTGGATAGAAGGAAGCATGAAACAGCAAAGACACCTGTTAGCAAGTTGCATTATAGCATTAAAGAATAACATCCTCAGAGATCAAAAGCAGTACGTGCAATCATGACATTAAAAAAAAAGAAATTTTGGTACTGATTAAGAAAATGTTGCTGCTGTCCTCCCACCCATTTATTTCCCAAAGGTTTGCATACTGTGCTATCTACAAGCAGCAGCCCAACATGCGCATAAATATCCACTACTCACCCAGATTCAGAATCTCAAATTAATTTTAATGAAGACTTTAGTCCATCCCGAGCAGCAGCATCTTAAGATTCAAACTAATCTCCTTCCTCCATGTCAGTAAACACCAAACTGCCACTGTGGAAATGAGATGAGGAGAAGTGCGGGGACTCTGTTTGACCACATCAGACCGCCTCCCTCCTCAAGGTCAAGTTCTCTGGGCTGTCCTGTCTGTCAGCGGACTCGAACCTAAATGGAAAAGCTTGCATTTTCACTAGAGCAATGATCCAGCATCGCCCGAAGTGCAGCAGTGGATGAGTGGGATGAGAAAGCTGGTTGCTGAGGAAGGCACTCAAAAAGACTTTCATCACCCCAGTGGTTTGCTATTCAGCTCTTGATGTAAATGCAACAAGAAAAAGCCATGAGAAGGCCGGTGTTTGTAGCTCCTCTGATCCTGTTTGCTGTGATGCTGATGGCGACTGAGGGAAAAGACGTAAGATGTTTCTTTATTTCTTTGTAGACACAGCATTGTACAAGGCTTTGATTTATTCTAAGCAGATGCTGCACTGGCTGGCTATTCTTTATTTCTGCTTTTATTTTATTCTACACACACATGGGACACAGTTTCAATCAATCTTTTGGTGTTTTGTCATTTCATTCATAGTAGACTACAGAGACTGTGGTGGTATAGTGATATGATGATTGATTGGTGAGCTTTGTTCAATAGAAAACTCCATCCTAACCTGATTCTATATCTACTAAATCAAATACTCTTCTACTTGTTTATAATAGCAGCATTGACTTGCACATTGTCTATGAATATTTTTTGCTCTATGAATCAACAACATTTTTCATTTGTTTATATAATTTAAAAAAAGTTAATGCTGTTTAGCACAACTTTAGCTGTAACTCTCCAAGGTCCCATATGTAAAGCCACTAAATCCCTGTTTACTCTGCAACGTGTGTATTTCCTTTTGTGTATATTCTTGCTTTAACTTTAATACACACTGCTGTGGTCTGTTTGTAGCTGTCACGTCCATGCTTATACGAAACATCTTGCATCCTGAAGAGAGATGTGGTGTCTGTTTGCACATTTAGCTAACTGTGTACAATATTCTTCAGCGAGCTATGTTGGTGGGCCTTTATATGGTAGGTCAGGAGTGGAGGGAAGGGAAGTTCGGGGAGGTGTCTGAATATTTGCGAGGGGGTTGGGGGGGGCATCCAGCACTAGACAGAAAGGTTAGCAGAGACATTTTTGCATTAGTTAACATTTTCCTACAAATGAAAAACTCTACTCCATGTCACTAGATTGATAAGGGAACTAATAAAATTATGGAGAATCAGTAATCAAGACTAAAGGTCACATATGATGAGGAAATCTACATTTTTATGGTACAGCCATGTTACAGCACCAACATGCTTCCCCTACATCTATGGGACAATGATTATGCTCATGACAATTTATTTCATGCTTGATTATCATCTCATGTGCACAGGGAAATTGGATTCATCACAGTTAAAAGGCCACCGTATTAAATGAGCCAATGAGAACCAGTGTTGCAGCTTTAGCCATGCACAGCACGATGCAGAGGTGAATTGGAAATGCCGTGCATCTCAAACAACTTCATTATATTAGCAGCTAATAGTCCATAGCTGATCTATTATGTTGCCTACAGACGACCCACTGTGCAGCTTACTGTTTTTTTTTATCACTGTTGCTCCATGTTCTTTAGTCTGTTAGCTTCAATGATCCTTTTCCTCTGCTGATAAGCAGTAACGTTTACAGCTTTCAAATTAAATGCCACTGTGCTGAATAGAGACACAAGAGGTCCTTAACACCGCAGAGTTATAGATGTTATTTAGGCAAATTGCTTCCATAAATCCTCAACAAATCCTGCACAAGTAAACTTTCTCTGCTGAGCAAATAACAAAGTATTGATCAGCACAGTGTTTGTGAAAGTGGCGACTGATCGAGCAACAATTGGGATCACTCAAACTGCAACTTTGCCTTCAGTTAATACAGCCAGTAAGGTCAAAATCATCTGATTAAACAAGAAAGCAAATAGAAGTGCTTTCACACTAGCAAGGTTATCAAGACCTAAGTGAAATAATATATGCAGTCTACATTCAGCTTGTTTTGTTACCTGTAATATCTAAAATGTGGTTAATGGTTGCGAACAGATAAAATGTGTTTACAGTGATTTATGAACCACAATTTGCTTCCATAGAGAGGCACGACAGAAAAACTGGACAACTGCTGATTGTTTTCTGTTTTGTTTTTTTGTTTTGTTTCTTAGTGTGTATGCAATGGGAAATCAAGATGTCACTGTGAAGGAGTAAAAGGCAGCAGGGTAAGTAAACTATTTATTTTAAGTTTAAAACAGTCCAATCCATCAATTTTGGGGAGTTTTTATGAATGAATTCTTCCTACTGCAGTTTTAAAGCAACTTCTTTTCACATCATTTTCATATAAAGTAGTTACTTTAATCTTTTCAAGATACATTTTTTTTAGTATGATTTTGTTTTGCTGTGGATTCGGTGCAGAGGGAGTACAAGACATTAAATCTTTGACATTTTGTGACCCCGAAATGGTCTGCAAAAAGTCATGTGGTACTAAGTATTCAACAAATATTTTATGTTAGAATAAACCAGCCAACAAAGTATGCAAAATGCAGATATGAAGGGCACTTTAGATCTATTTATTTAATGCATGGCAATGAGAAAATTAAATTAAAGTCAATTGATTTGTCCATGTGTGTCTGCATATCCACTTATACTTAAATACATGCAAATAGACTCACTCATCCTAACTTTATGAAACATGTGCTCAAATTGTTTATGTTATTTTTAATTTTTACTTTGTCACAGATGATTTAAAAATATGTTTAAAAGAATAAATGATAATAAATATATAGAATGGTATAATTTCCAAAGTTCCAAAAGTCTCTTAATGCAGGGAAATAATATTAATGTTTATATAATATTTAGGTAATTTTAACTCATATTACTGATTATATTTACAGATGATATCTGGTAAAAGTTGAATTTGCATCGCTATTGTTTGTAGTTTGTCTGCCCCACACTGAAACACAACAATTCCCACTTGCAGGGAGACAAAGGTTTTCCCGGAGAGCCAGGTCCTCCAGGGATAGACGGACGTCCAGGATCAGACGGTCACAATGGGCCGATGGGACCAAAGGTGACATTTCATCCAAGCTCTCGCGCCGCTTCCTCATTCTGTATCTTCAATCTAAATCCAATTCCCATAGTGTCAAATGGTGACTGTGATAAACTGCACTTTTTTGTGTAGCTAGACACTTATTTGTGCTTTTCCCTGTCTACATACATCTCAGTAGATCACTAAGATTAATTACAGGTTGCTGTCTTTGACAGGGCAGCACTGGGCCTGATGGACCTTGGGGACCAAAAGGAGATCCGGTAACATAACTGTGCTGCCCAAGCTTGTGTCTGTTGGGTTCTTGTTGGGTTTTCAGTATGTAAAACTTACATTCAATAAAAAATAAAAAATAAAAATGTTGTTTTTGCTTCTATCATCACAGGGACTTGAAGGCAAAGAGGGATTTGCTGGGTCTCATGGCTTACCGGTGAGTTTTATTCTCTTATAGTGTACACATGTGCTACTCTGTTCGTCCTGTGATTTATCTATTGTGTGCTCTTGAAGATGTTCATATATGTCAGATGTTTTTTTTTTTACCTTCTTCTTATATTCTCTTACAGGGTGTCCCAGGCTTGCAAGGGCCTCCAGGTTCTCCAGGGGCCCCAGGCTGCAATGGAACAGATGTAACAAAATATTACACATTTGCAGTGGCATCTTTAATCATTTGAACTCATAGTTTGAAATGTATTTAGTGTGTGTTTAAAAGCGTTGCCAATAATGTTTTGAACACATTACCTACTTATAGGGAGATGATGGACTTCCGGGTAGTCCTGGGGCATCTGGTCTCGATGGGAATCCAGTAAGAAACAAAATTTTGTGCTCATATACAGCATTGTGGCTTTGGTACACCTTTCATCAATTTCTATTTTATGGTGCCATCCTTAAAATTAACCATTTTTTTCTTTAAACTTTTACTTTACAGGGTCCACCAGGTCTGCGAGGACCTAAGGTAAAAAACAAAACAAAAAAACAAACAAAAAAAAGAAATGTGTTCATTCTTAAAGTTAACTGCAGGATTGCTCAGCAGTGTCTGTCTTCTAAGAAGCTTAGCAGCAATATCCTTACTCACCATGAGAAAATAGCATGATGCTGCACAAACAGCTGCCCCCTTCTGTTTCCCCCAAACTCCCTGAACTCATTTTGTTCCTTGTCCATGTGAGACCAATAACTTGTTTCAAGATTTTTCTTTGTTTTGCTTTTCATTGATCAAGTCTGTTCTTCCATTTTTATCTGCAACAGGAAATGTGTTAATTCTCAAAGCTAATTATCAGAATGAGGACTCCTGAGAGCACTTAATGTTTATCTGAAGGCACAGGAATGCTAGCATAAAGGTTTACTATAGTGTACATGAACTGACCTTCTGAAGGCGTCAGAGAGTGAAATTTATCGTAGTTGTAATCAAGATGACAATCGCAGGCTTTGCCTTAATATGTGGATCAATAGAGTCTACAGATGCAGTCACCTCTGTATGTCTGTGGACTGACAATTTGCATTCACCAGTGTGCTCATGTGATGCTAGCTGAAACATGTCTTAGTTAAGGACATCAAAAGGCTACAGTCTTTCAACTTCCCAGCTTTGATCGTATGAAACTTCTGGATAGGAAGGCCTATTCTCAACACTTGGGCTTGAGAGAGTCCTCTTGTGACCACTTAAAGTTTTAAATCTGTTTTGTCATGTCTGCATCATGGCAGTAGATGATTTGAACTGTCTTGTTCCTTCAGCTTGTTGAATCCTTTTAGAAGTGGTTGCCAGTTTGAACCATTGTTGTATATAGAAAACTGGTTATTTTAATTCTGAGCACATGCATGTGATGCATTACGTGATGGAGCGCAGCTTTGAACTAGATTTACAATCTGCAGCTATGAAGTTTTATTGCCTCTTTCATGCTTCTGCTTGACAGGGTGAATCTTTCGCATCACCTCATTCACAACGTGGGCCTCCTGGGCCGCCTGGAAGAGATGGAAGCCCGGTAACTTCTTACAGTGTTTTCCATTTTAGTTAAAGGCACCTTCCATGAAGCAGAAATACAAAAAGTAGTACTAGATTAGAACTTATATCTACAGTTACGTGTGCTTACATTAAGTGCAAGTTTTATTTAAATTTCAGGGAGATCCAGGTTTCTCTGGAAGGGAAGGACCACAAGGGGACCCTGGACCAAAGGGGTCTTTTGTGAGTGATGATTTTGGCTTCCTTGCAAAAACTACATATAACACTCTGGAGAAATTAAAGTGTGCTGCGTGGTATAATTGTGTGTGTTCTTAATGGACAGGGGTATCCTGGTCCCACAGGGGCTCGAGGATCTAAGGTAACACTGCTGAATGTTTCTTTGGATATGTGTGTTTATGTTTGACAGCTTATATTGTGATAATGTGTATTATTGAGTAAATAAAAAAACATCTGCAGGACTTTTGTTTTGTTCTCTGGTTATCAGTATTCATATTCACCTGGGAATGTCTGAAAATTTCCCAACTATTTGCTTTGGTTACTACAACTGTTTAGCCACAGAGCTTGTTAATCAGTATTAATAGAACATGTACTTCTACATGCACTGCCATCTCCCAGTTACTTGTGAAACTAATCACAAACAATAAATGATAGTGATCAGATTAAAATCCGAAAGGGATTGCATTTTATAGCTATTGGTAGTGGGAAAGGTAGGAACTGGAAAAGGACTTGTTGATATCTGATTATTTATACAACTAAGTTGCGAATCCCTGTATCCCTGCAGGGTCAAGAAGGTCCAAGTGGTGTCCCAGGACCTCAAGGAGCAAAGGTAGTTTTTTTAATGTATTTATTTATTTTTTTAATGCACTATTATAGCAGTTATAGAGGATGTTGAATAGATAGCATGACATTGTACTGCTTTTTTAAATTTGTTTTTACCATTTCTGTTCTACCATCTGTATCATGCCTTATTTTTTAATTGAAGATCTTCATTTGTTTGATGTAGGGGAGAAAGGGGCTAAAAGGCGTACAGGGGCCACCGGGTCGGGTTGTAGAGTATCTGAGAGAAAGTCCCGGCTTGTTGAAGGTACAGTAATGATATTAAATATTCTTAAGAGTGATGCTTCCTGTATGAAAATGGTAAAGCAACATTACAGACGAAAGCTCATTTGAGACAAAACAAGGTGCACTGGATGCAACACATTGCTCACCGTGCTTGTAGTTTCGCACATCAAAATTAAACATAGACCCAGTGGAATCACACCTCAGTAGCTGGACAGTGTCCAAGTTTTCCAGTGGCTGATTGAACAGCAGGCTTTTCACACAGCCTCCGTGTGGTCGAGGTTAAAAACACTGGCAAGCCAACAAAGCAAAAACGGAAGAAGATAAAGACGGAACTCATTTATGCAGAGAGAAGCTGTTGACTAGTGGATCTAAAACTAAAAATCTCATGGAGAGACTCGAAGCAACATCAGTATACTCAACAAATTTAATTAAAAACTCATTACATTATAGTTTATTATTACTTGTATAGAACTGTAAACTGTGGCGTGGAGATGGGACAACAGAGAAAAGGTCACAGGGTCACCAAACCTGGAATACATAAAGCAGATTTAATGGGAAACTACTTGTTAATGGGAAAGTAGTTAAGTAAGCAAGGAAGTAAAGTTCATTATATATTGCACCCTTCCAGATCCAATGTGTTTCACTTTTAAAGATGCATTAAAGAAAAAGCAAGGAAAGACACTGTGTAAGCATAATAAATAGAGATACAGTATTTATTAAGAATGCTACTCAAAAGCAAGTCTACTAAACTAGGCCTTGAGCTGCTCTTTAAAGGTATCTACAGTTTCTATAGCCCAGCAGACTGACAGGCAAGAATTGTCACTGCAATACCAAACCATAAGCTGAGGCTTATTTCTTATTCAGGGTGAAAAGGGACAACACGGAGATTTTGGAGATAAAGGCTGCAAGGGTGAACAAGTAAGTTCCTCTTTAAAATTCACATCAGAGACACTCTCTGGTCTGGATGTTGCACATTTAGACATTTTAAAACGTATGCACTTTTCTGATTCTTGTCCTTATTTCAATCTGTCACCAGGGAGATAGTGGCTATAGCAGTTCTGCAAAAGGACCGAAGGGAGACAAAGGACTGCCAGGTCCAGAAGTAAGAAACAACATCTCATTTCTTCCATTTATGTCAGCCTTTGAACTTTCCCATCTGATTGTGCATGCAGTAGACTGTTGCACCACCATCTTTCTCTCTCTGTAGCATTACACTTTGCATTGAGGGCCTCCAAGTAACACTTTAGAAATAGCTCAAGAAAGAGGATGATCAGCAGAGGGCAGCGATGCAACATTACACTCCATGTGCCATTTGCCATCATGCCTCAGAATTCTTCTGCTTGAACAGCAACAGCTCGACAGCATCAATCCAAATTAAACTGCACAGGATTGTTAACGCCACCTTGATGCTCTCCTTTTGAGCTACACCAAAACAGGAAGATCAGAAGCAGCTGCTTTGAGACAAGAAAACAAGTTTAGCACTATTTGAGAATCTTAGCCTGATTCCACATCCAGGTGGATACAGCATTGCAATGCTTGAGAGTGCCCTGAAAAGAGCCAGCATGATTACGTCCTCCTGTATCAATATGTCTGATATTTCTCTGAAATCGGTGCATCAAAGACACCCAACATGACTGAGAATTTGAAATCTTAGCCTGTCCTGAAATCACCATGCTTAATCCTGAATATCCAAATGTCCCGAGGTATTAAACAGACCTTGGAGGGGACTCTACCCTTTTAGATGCAGCCAGATTTTCCTGTGAAGGCCAATTTTACAGCTTTTCATTTCACATAAGGACAACAAGGACATCTAAAAAGCAGTTATAAAACCTATAACACATGAACCTGAACAGAGGCTCTGCTAATCATGTCTATTTACGTAGATCTAAATCTTTCCTGTTGACTGCTATTAATGTAGCCGGACCAAAAAGAACTTTTCAATTGAGGAAAAATAAAGAAAACATGCATTAGGGTTTTGTTAAACTATAGACACTATTAAATCCTCACTTAATTTTCCTTTCAGGGAAAGCCAGGGAAGGATGGTGATCCTGGACGACATGGAGCTAGGGTACCGTACTACTGTGCTATGAGTGTGTATGCAGTGTGAAAAGTCATTATGTTATGTGTGCATGGTGTGTGTGTGCATGGTGTGTGTGTGTGTGTGTGTGTGTGTGTGTGTGTGTGTGTGTGTTTCTGTGAGCCTTCACCCTGCTGAGTTCATCATACAGACAACTGAGGAGTGTTTC
>OMNN01004057.1:1279-14435 GCA_900302755.1 Chromis chromis
CTTCTTTGACCAATGTTATGTCAAGATCAAAGCAGTCTGTTGATGATTTGTTTTTAAATTTCATAACAGTGTTAATGATTTCAAGTTCATCAACAGGAGAAAGAAAAATTGAGTTTGGATTTTTGTCAATGAGCGTTCTATTGTGTGGCTGCCAGATCTGGACCGACATTGACAAAGGAGGAATTAAAACTGTCAACAACTTTATTCATGTTTTTATTCACTTCATTTTTATCTATAAAATAATCTGGATATACATTCTTTTTAGGACCATTCCTTGTTACACTATTCAATATTTCCTAAACCTTTTTGGTGTTACTTCTATTTGTTTCTAATAGGTTTTTATAATTAATTTCTTACTCGTTCTTATTATATCAGTCAACTTGTTCTTGTACAGTTTATACCTCTTTCTAATTCATTTGTTTTTAGCTTGATAAATATTTTGTAAAGATTATTTTTCTTTTTACAAGAGTTTTGTAAACCCATGGTCATCCAAGGACATTTGGCAAATTTATTTTTAGTAACATAATTCTGGACAGGACAGTGTTTATTGTACAATGTCATAAACACCTCAAAAAACCTGCTATAAGCCATGTCTACATCATGCTCTCTATAAACCATATTCCAGTCTTGATTGTTTAAATCGTTTTTCAGTTGTTGTCAAGCTGCTTGTTTGTGATGCACTTAGTGAGCTGCTGGTTTTCCTCTCTGTCTACCAGGATGCACCGGAAACCAGGACCAGGACCAGGACCAGGACCAGGACCAGGACCAGGACCAGGACCAGGACCAGAACTCAGTTCTGGCTCCATGAAGAGACCTCTCTCAAAGGGGGCCGCCATGTTCTTTGAAAGACAACAACGTTCTGCTGAACAGAAGTAAGACACTGACTCTGTAGTGTGTTCTCACAAAGACACATTTTCATAATAAAAAATCACCCCTACAGAGGTGATCGGTCAGTAAGGAGGCAGGAGTTTTGCTGCCTGAAAGGTGCATGTGAGCATTTAGGAGGAAAAGCTTGTTGTGCCACAGGAAATTGTATGCACTAATCTGAGGCCTGATATTGTGTTGTGGTCTAGTAGTCAACGGTTAGTGTACTTCATTGAGTTGACAGTTCCATTCGAGGACTCAGTGGAGGAGGCTTATGAGAGGAAAAAGCTTAGGTATGCAGATTTAGGGGCTGAAGCTGAGCAGAGAGGATGGAAGGTTAGAGTTTGTCCAGTGGAAGTCGGATGTAGAGGTTTTGTAGCAAGGTCAGCTGTCTCGCTACTGGGGTAACTGGTGGGACAGAGTCTGAGAAAGATAGTGAGGGAAATGTCAGTTGAGGCCGTTAAATCTAGTCAGTGGATATGGATGAAGAGGAATAGTGCTAGTTGGGGGCCAAAATGAGGAAAGGAAGGGCCGAGTAGAGGCAGCCATTAGGCCAGATAGGCTTTTAGGAGTAATGAGGAAGAAAAACCAGGAAGAGGAGGTCTACTTAGGTGGAGGGTTTGGCATGTTTGAGCCAGAGCTTCACGACCTGTGAGGTGATGATGTATTAAGGAACATTACCTGACCTGAGATTTCCCATGATGCACCTCAGAGTTGCGTGTTTACAGGTCCTGGTTTTTGTTTGTTGTCGTAGCGATGAAGAGGAGTCGGCTGTTGGCGCTGCTGGTGGGCGGAGTCTTCTGCCTGGCTATGATGTCACTGTACCGCATGCTGGAGCTGATGCAGGGGGTGGAGCCTCAGCACCATGGAGATGCACCTGACAAGCAGGTGGACGAAGTGCGTCACAAAACTGAAGATGAATCATTTTATTTTAATCAGTTTTTCATGATTTTTATAATAATAGAAATTCAAATCTCCAAAATAAAAGCATTTATTTACATACGAGAACGTTTCAAGTTCATCAGTAATAAATGAACCAATTAAATCTCTGTTCTCAGGATTTGTCCCGCCTCCAGCAGAAGATTGACAGATTGGAGCGTCTCCTTAGTGACAACAACCGGCTGGTTGCTAGGCTGCGTGACTCTCTGCTCCAACGCAAAGCATCATGGGAGAGAGGAGGGGGAGGGGCCAATGTCAGCTCAGATTCCTCCCCCAGCCGAGTTGACCCGCCTCCTGGCTGCCGATTGGCCGAAGAGATGAAAGACGGAGCAGACGGAGTGCAGGTTAGCCTAGCATGCCAGCAGCCTTTAGCTTAGCATACTATCAGCTGTTAGCTTAGCATGCCAGCAGCCTTTAGCTTAGCATACTATCAGCTGTTAACTTATCATGCTAGCAGATTTTTGCTTAGCATACTATCAGCTGTTAGCTTAGCATGCTAGCAGATTTTAGCTTAGCATAGCATCAGCTGTTAGCTTAGCATGATAGCAGCTTTTAGTTTAGTATACTATCAGCTCTTAGTTTAGCCTGCTAGCAGCTACTAGCTCGTAGTGTTTTAATTATAGAAAATTTAAAAGGAATCTCCTAAACTTTTATTTCTGTTTGTTTCTGAGCGTTTTAGACGTTTGAAGGATTCACAGTTTAAAAGAAATATGATATGATATTTTCAAAGTTTTGAAATATAAATATATCAATATAAAAATAGATTGAGGTAAATTTGGGGATTAAAAAGCCACAATCAATCTGAAACTACTTTGATGACTGAATAAGTCTGCCAGTTATTTTTAAGCACAAGTACAGAATAAACTTATTTCCAGTGTTTCTCTCAGTCAACTGAAATTCTTTAAACTGCTGGTCGAAAAAAACGAGTCACTTTGAATTCTGGTTTCAGGCTTTTAATGAACGAAACATTCATCAATAATTTGAGAAAATAAATGATCGATTAATCAATAATGAAAATAAACATTTACGGTTTTTAAAAACTTCTTTTTTTTAGATTTTAACTGAAGAAATGTTAAAAATAACACTATGAGGAGAGTTAAAGTGTAAACGTAAAGTGCATGTTGTTAAACGTAAACCTGCTTCAATATATAAACTGTCTGTCAGCTGCTGGACGTGTACGACCTGCTGCCCTTCGACAACCCCGACGGCGGCGCCTGGAAACAGGGCTTTGAGATCAGTTATCGTGGAGACGAGTGGGACAAGCAGCCACTGGAGATCTTCCTGGTTCAACATTCACACAACGACCCCGGTGAGTAAAGCTGCACACGATTGGTCGGAGGCACGGCAGCTGACCTGTGAACTAGGCTGACCGGCCGGTTGGTGTTTCAGGTTGGCTGAAGACGTTCGACGGTTATTACCAGGACCAGACGAGACACATCCTGGACAACATGCTGCTGAAACTGAGCGAGGACGACAGGTAACACCGACCAGCATTTATAGTCTGCAGCAGGTTCTGTTCTCACTCCAAACTCACTCAGTTCAACTAATACTGAGTCAAACACTGGCCAGTCACTTGTCAGTCACATATAATAATAATCATAATAATAATCTAACCTTTATTGATTCCCTTTGGTAAACTCCTTCTCTGCATTGACCCATCCTATTCAAAGTTAACCTTAACTATACATACTAGGAGCAGTGGGCTGCCGCGGTGCAGCTCCCGGGGAGCAGTCAGGGGTTAAGGGCCTTGCTCAAGGGCCCACAGTGGTGGTGACTGGGACAAGCAGTCGCTCTCACTTTCCCACCTCAACGTCTTGCCAGTCCGGGGACTCGAACCGGCGACCTACCGGTTACAAGTTCGCTTCACAAACCACTAGGCCTCCACCGCTCCCAAAGCTTGTTTCACATCAAGCTGGACTGAAATGAAAGGATTCTAGACTTTGGATTTATTGATCGGTCAAACCTTGAGCTAAACCAAACAAGATTCAGGTTATTTATTTATTGGAAAATGTGCAACTGTGTCATGACTAAACTTGGCTGCCGGTTCCAGAGGTTCTTGTTTTCAAGAAGATATAAAACCAGTATTTTCATGTTCGTATCATCCAGACATCGAGTCCTGAATCTCCTCCATTGTTATTAACAGATCAATAGCAGCCTGTGTTGAAACCGTGAACTACATCTTTAAGTACGTCGCCCCTGCTGTAAGTGATTCTGTGCAGATAAAAAGACGTCGCCGCTGGATTGTTGGAGATATCAGACTCACTGATGCAACGAGGACAAAGTGTGGATTGAGGTCTGTGGAGAATGAATTTCCACAGTGGGCGTTTAGGTTGACGCTGCTCCATTACAGGCGACGGTATTTACCCCTGGAGCTGCCATGTAGAGAGATTAGCTGCGTAAATGTTAATGAAAGAGGGAGATAAAGAGCAGGGAAATGACCCCGAACGCCCCGAGAGGAGACGTGAAACAGAGCGGAGACAGAAAACACTGCGGCTGCACTGTAGGTGTTTCTGTTTGGACATGTTTTCATATAAAGTCTCTGGACAGAAACACTGACTAAATATTTTAGTTTCCTCCAGGCGATAGAGGAATAAATGCCCCCAAAATCCACTGTTACAGTTTTTTCCTTTGTGGCCCAACAGAAAAGAAGTTTTTTTCTTTTCTGTACATAAATGAGTCACGACCAAATCAAGTAGTGAAATGTTTAAAACAGCATCATTTATTATGCACCGCTGTGTCTGTCTGCTCCAACGCTGCCGGGTAAATGAGGACAGCAGCCGACTTCAATAGAGAACTCCACCTAAAGTCTGGGAAGCAGAGTTTCAGGACTGATTATGAAGCAACGCAACTCTAATTTAAATATAGATGCGTGTTCTCTTTTTCTCTTTTTCAGAATAACAGGATAATTTGTAAATATAGATGAATTCTAGATGAAAAGTTGCATGTTTTCATTATAGAGCAATATTACAACTAATAGTCTATAGTCGCATAACTGATAAATGGTATAGGAAAGAAGTGATAAAGGTTAAACGATGAAGATTTAGACAAAACAACAACTTTTATATGTCATCAGCGCCTAGAAGGAGAAACTGACCACACACACACTTCATCCCTGCAATCAGGTGGACTGCAGTCAGGGCTGGCATGACAGAGAGGGATATACAAAACAGAGCTGTCAAGCAGGAATCGTGGAATCAGGTATCGACTAGTCATCCTGGACAGAAAGACCCGCCCACAGCCATTTGATTGACAGCTTGAGCCATGAAGTAAAGGCAAAAGGCAAATGGAAAAGACAATGACAAAACGGAAAAAGAATATTCCTACATTTATTTATTTTTTATTATTGATTCTTTTATTGATTCTCTTCATATTTCCACATTTATTTCCTATTAATTATGGCACTCCTGTGATTCCATACAAAAGAAGCTTCTGAAGCATTTTGCGTCTGTTTCTGTGTCCAGGTGGGTACGTGGAAGCCGGCCCAGCAGTCCAAAGGGATCTACGTCTCCTGGGTGCTGCTGATTCTGCTGGCTCTGTTCACGCTGGCCAGAACCATCTACTGGAGGTGTCTGAAGATCAGCGACCCGATATCCAACATCACATAGAGAAAGGGAGGCAGGGAGCGAGGGAAAGAAAGAAGGAAGGAAGGAAGGTGAGAGGGAAAGCAGTAAGTGATCTGAAGTGTAGAAGGAGAGATGAAGGTAGATGTAGAGGGAAGCGAAGAAGGAGAGAACAAGTATTTAACACATTTAAAACGCCGTAATCAAACCACATTGGGTTTCAGTAAACACGAGTCGCCGGTTACCAACAACTGAGACGTCGTCCATCGTCGCCAACGTCTTGTGGTTGTTACACGTTTGAGAAGTTGGACGGACGAGCTGAGGATAAAGCTCAGCAGGTTTCTTCTGCGCTGGACTAATGTGATGCTTCAGAGACTGTTGCTGCTATTTTTTGTTAGATTGAAACCTCCGCGAGATAAATTTAGGAGTGGAATTCTTTTATTTTTGTTCACCCGAATTCTGAGAAGTCTGAGTTTCTTCCCAAAAAAAAAACACAAAGGCATTCTGGTTCATGTTTTGTATGAATAGAGTGGGATTAATGCAGTGAAGAAGGTAGTTAGTTAGTTAACCCTGAATACCAAGTGAACTGAGCAGGTCAGAAAGAAGATGTGCTTGTTTTTATTTTTATTTTTTTAAATGAAATTCAGCCCAATTCGTGGCTTTCTATTTCACCAACACAGAATCACACATTCACTTTCAAACAGATCAAAAAACAGAAGCAAATGATGCTAGCCCCCCTTTCAAAGTAGCGCTCTTGTACTCTGCTCCCTGGAAGTCGCGAAAACGTGTCTACAAAACTCCACGTGACATAAAATTATCCGAAAAGACTTCAAATTTGTCCACAATGACAAAAACTTGTCCAAAATGAATCAAAATCGTCCAAAAACTGACTCTAGATTGGTCCAAAGTTACTCAAAACTCGCCTAAAACGACTTGGAACTTCAAAATGATTCCACATTTGTCAAAAATGAATAAAACATTCCAAAAAGAATCACTCAAAGTAGTCTAAAATGACTCGAATATTGCACCAAACGACATAAATTAACCTGTATGTGAAGGTTCTCAGTCATCCAGGTCGTGGATGTCCTCGTAGTTTCAATCGTAGCATCTGGACTTGGTTGAGTTAGCTCAAATCTTCAAGCTAACTCAAGTCCAGATGCTACGATTGAAACTACGAGGATAAATTAATCTATAACTTCTTTGAAATGTGCTCAAAATGTTTCCAAAATGAAACAGACCTCTCAAAAAAGGCTAAAAATGTACACTAAACGATTTAAAATATGTCCAAAATGACATGAAAGCACAGTCCTGGAACTTTCCGATCACCCATCGCACGTCGAAGGTAGCAAAGAGTTAGCTTAGAAGAGCTAATTAGCTTAGCTGAGCATGAAGACGTCAGTGTTTTGTTTTGTTTCTTTTAAGCTGAGGTGTAAAGTTATGCTTTTACTGGCTGGATTGTTTCCTTTCCGACAGAGCCACGCTAGCCGCTTCCAGTTTTTACGTTATGCTAAGCTAAGCTAACCGTATTCAGGCCGAGGCTGGAGACGAACTTTGCTTGTATCCCGAGATGTCGAACTCTTTCCGAGGATTAAAATTGGAGCAGAGAAAGACTCGGTATGGGATTTTTAATAATACATAACAATAACACTGATTAAACATTCAGTGTTTGACTTAATAGAAATTAATGGATGAAAACTAGCATTTTTCACTTCTCACCAACAGAATACTGAAAGCATCTCTACGACCACGTAAAACCAAACGCCACATATCATTTAAAAGACGGTTTCCAGTCTGAAGAGTGTGAAATTTGATCACACAGTTTATAAATGACATGAAAGCACAGTCCTGGAACTTTCCGATCGCCCATCGTACGTCGAAGGTTGCCAAGAGTTAGCTTAAAAAAGATCCGCGCCACTTATCCGGGAGCTAATTAGCTTAGCTTAGCATTAAGACGTTAGTGTTTTGTTTCTTTTAAGCTGAGGTGTAAAGTTCTGCTTTTACGGGGCGTCGTACTCGATTGTTTCTTTTCCGACAGAGCCAGGCTAGCCGCTTCCAGTTTTTACGTTATGCTAAGCTAAGCTAGGCTAGCTGTATTCAGGCCGAAGCTGGAGATGAACTTTGCTTGTATCCCGAGATGTCAAACTCTTTCCGAGGATTAAAATTGGAGCAGAGAAAGACTCGGTATGGGATTTTTAATAATACATAACAATAACACTGATTAAACATTCAGTGTTTGATTTAATAGAAATTAATGGTGAAAACTAGCATTTTTCACTTCTCACCAACAGAAAGCATCTCTACGACCACGTAAAACCAAACGCCACATATCATTTAAAAGCCGGTTTCCAGTCTGAAGAGTGTAAAATTTGATCACGCAGTTTATAAAAGTCTGAAGAAACCCGGTGGAAGCTGGCAGGTTCATAACATGACGAGGTGGTTGAAGCTAACAGAGGATTCACATGGGGACATTTTACAGACGGGCATTAAACGAGGGTGAAGGGAACCTTTTCTTTACAGTTCTTATAAAGCAGTAGCATGTCAGCGTTCGGATCATCTCACACCGGGGGGTTCGGGGAGTTTGTTTTTTGTTCCAGCAGCTTTTCATGTCGATAACACGTCAGATTATGACAGATTTCAGAAGTGAACTTTACTAAAAAACCCCAAAGTGCTGTTTTCTTTTCCCCTGTTTGTAAATCACCTGAAGCGCACTGGGAGCGTTTTTATTTATTCATCTGGATCAAACTAAACTCACCGGTTCAACCTGTATCTGTGTGTAAATACGTCCAGTGGATGTGGATTATTTCAGACTGTACAGATTATCAGAGCTGTTGCTTCCCCCTTGTGGCCGATTGGTGTAAGTACCTGCTGACTGTGAAACATGTTGCACTACATTGTACTGATGTACTACTACTGTATGTTATTTTCTGGTGGGTGGATTGTTCTTTTCTCTGTTTGTATATTGTGGAACAAAAAGTAATACTTTTAACAAGGTCCTCTGACTCAAACGTGTCTCCTTTTTTTCACGTATTCGTTCAAGTTACTGAACATTTAGGATATTTAACAGACTTGAATCTTCATCTACAGTAACTTTAGTTTATTTAATGAAGCCATGGAAAGTTTTACCTTCATACTATGAATATTTTCAGAGTTACAAGCCCTTGAAGGTCCACATTTATCACTTCTTAAAGGACTTCTTCCATCATCTCTGAGCCTCATAACTTCATCAGTACAGCAGATAGACACATGACATGTTCAGGGATGGAAAACACATTTGAGTTCTGGTAAAAACTGAATCCAGATCAGTTTTACATCCACTCCAGGTGTCACAGTCTAAACACTGAATCTGGTTTCTGTTAATTTTCTCTATAACCAACTCTGAGCATCAGTATTATGGGATGTATCATAGTTTGAACAGCAGTTTAATTAACTAGAGTCGTAGAAACAATCATTGGTTCCCTGGATGTGTTTCAGTTTTCTGAAAATTCACCAGAGAAAACTTTAAAAAAGTGCATTCTGGGTAAACTTTCAAGGTGTACCTTTCGTTTCCACTTCATACTTTTACTCTGCTACATTTTTACTAGTAAGAATTTTGTAAATACATATAAAGTGGTTATAAAATATGATGTTTTGGTAATTAAACTAAATGATCTAACAGTGAATACAAACAGAGCTGAATTAAAATAACTATTCTGAAAACATGTCAATTAAAAAGCACAACCATTCATGTGAGGATTGTAATTATAAGAAATTGTTTAATTTCTGAACAATTTAGATCATTTTAATTATTGGACAAAACTCATATTGTAAGGGTTTTCTTTTTACAAATATAAAATCAGTTTAATCATGAAAACATGAATCATAAGTTTAGTTCAACAGATAAAAATGAGCTCCACCTCGAACAGCTGTAACAGTAAAATCCTATGTTTACATGAATGCATGATAATAATCTAATGTGATACTATATAAAAGTACAAAGGTGACGACAAATTTAAATACTTTAAGCTCATTTTCCTGATTTTACTTCCATACTTTAACTTCAGGACCACCGTCAATGCAGGACTTTCAGGCAGGTGTCCGGCTCACTGCAGAAATAACATACTCAGACTTTGAAAGCAGCATTAAAGATCTAATATCGTACATTTGACTTCACTCTAAGAGAGCCACACTTCCAGCTGACTGAGCAGACGCAGCAGGATCACTGGGGTGAGTTTCAGCAGAGATAAAAACCTGAGACTGACGGACGTTGGACAGGCAGATCGGAGGCTCCACATACATTCAGCACAAAGCTCAGGATCAGCCTCATCCCACAGAATTAGCGCCTCTAGTTGTGTTAATGCATGTAATCCTCCAAGGCGACGTGCACGTCTATGTCTGTGTGGGTTTTAATCATATTGACTTATTGCGCCGTAATCGGCCCACATTTGTTCATTTCGGCGTTGAGCACCGAAGAAGCTTTACGATTGTTTCTTACTGTGAATGAACACAGTGGAGCTGATTAGTGGAGCTGCTGCGTTATTTTGATCGCTAATATTAGCAAATGTGAAGAAAAAAACGTGGTCTAAAAATCAACAGTGCTGCAAAAAAGGAGTGGAAAAAGGCTGGAAATGAAACCTGTTTTGCATGTGAATATAATTAGTAACAGGTCTGCACAGCTGCTCACTTCCAGCTGTTCTCTCAGCGGTACCAACATCCGAGGAGGTAATTTGAACATCAGCTCCGTTCTCCGATCTGATTGCTGTAAGAGGCGAAGTCTTCTGGATCACAGAACATTTCCTAAACTCTGAAGCATCTCATCAAAGGTTTTATCTCTCGTCACTCTTTCTCAGTCTTAAAAACGACAAACATCACCAGCAGCAGATTGGATCTAATCCAGCTGAGTGAGAGTTTGACTTTTCTCAGCTCAGTTCCTCCAACCACGAGCAGACTGTGTGATTTGATGCTTTCAACACTTCCGCTAAGATAATCCATTTTTTGAGCTCGTTAGCATGAACGCATTGTGTTTTTATATGATGGAGGACGCATCATGAGCATTATGCTTCTGAAAATGTATAAATCTTTGCATGAAAAATCAATCAGTGCCCATTTATTATGTCTAGAAGATGATCCTGGTATCAAATGTGTGTAAAAACGATCCTTTCCTTGTCTAGAACTTGTTCTGACCAACCACCTATCACACATATTGATATGAGCCTTGAAAGTTTACCCAGAATGCACTTCTTGAAGTTCTAAATCTGAGGAAGTTAGAGGTGTACTTCAAGATATGAGGCTTAAACAACAACTCAGACTTAAACCTGACATTAAGCCTGTTCTGGACCAGATTTAACTATTATGCAACCTAAAATACCTGAAAGGATGTCTGACCAACTTAAATAAGGCTGGATTATTTAGTAAACTTGTCTTATGGAACAGATATCTGGTTAGTTAAAGACTGTTTGATTCTGTTTCTTTCAGTTTAAATCTAACTGAAGAATTAAAACTATTCATGACATCATCTACATTTACTTTTGGTGCCTGAAACATTTACAACATTTAGCTTTCTGAGCTCGTCTCTGCAGGACTTCAGTTCAGCACCACGGACAGCTCACATAGAGCTGCACACAAACATGGACGATGGAAAAATCAGGACTTTAATTCTAATTCATGAGTCTCACAGACAAAGTAATAAAGACAGGAGCAAAAGGAGGACGGTAACTTTGTTATCAGGGAGCCGATACACAAAGCTTTTATTATACTGAGGACAGCGTATTTTTACTATTGAAAGTTTACCCAGAATGCACAAAAAACAGATTTAGTCTTTACATTGTGACACCTAGAGTGGATGTAAAACTGATCTGGTTGCAGTTTTTAACAGAACTCAAATGTGTTTTCCATCCCTGAACATGTCATGTGTCTATCTGCTGTACTGATGAAGTTATGAGGCTCAGAGATGATGGAAGAAGTCCATTAAGAAGTGATAAACCTGGATCCTCTATGAACTTCAAGGGCCTCCAACTCTGGCAATATTCATAGTATGAGGGTAAAACTTTGCTTGGCTTCATTAAATATACTGAAGCTACTGTAGATATAGTTTTGCATTGTTTGAGCAGAGTTGTAGATGAGCTGGTGTGCTCAAGTTGCAGCTCTCACAACTCTCACATATATAATAATAATGCATTGGTTTTATATAGCACTTTTGTAGACACTCAAAGGCACTTTACATTACATTATTCATTCCCTCCATACTCGATGGTGGTAAGTATGTAGCCACAGCTGCCCTGGGGTAGACTGCCTCCGACCACCACCAACCACTCACTCTCACACTGCATTCACCCACAAAAATATAACACAAAGCAGAGACATTTTACAACTGTGAAGATGGAACTACCCGATAAATAACTTCAACAAATAATTACAGAACAAACATTTGATCAACCATTCAGTCGCTGAAAGATGATTAAAAAGGATGTACATATAAATAATGTACTGAAGGTATGAGTCATCTAAACTAATCCCAAAAACAGCACAAACTAAGCCTCCAACAGCTCAGAGATCATCTATCTGCAGTCACAGTTTGGTGAACAGTTTGGAAATGAAACCGTAATTATGTCAACTAGGAAGCGAGACAATTAAAGCCGCTCTGCAGGATCCGAATGCAGCGATGCTCCAGTCTGTGAGCCCAACGCTCAGCAGAATCTCACACATGAGGACGCAGATGCTAATGCCACAGATGTGGGTGAGGACTCCGGCTGACACTGTAAATTGAACCTATTATTGCAGCTGCGATACAGATCTGCATTTCAACAAGGCTGTAATTGGTTCGGGGACACGGCGGGGAGGGAGGGAAGCGCTGATGGAGCACGGAGAGAGATATTTTTAGAGGCTGAACATGAGGAATTCATAGAACAACAGTCGGTGGCCTTTTGTTTTCGGTTTGTAGGGGATGTAAACAGGACTAATGCTGCAGCAGAGGCTGAAAACAAAAGGAGAAAAGAGCAGAACAGAATAAAGCAGCTTCACGGTTTATCATCTAACGTGTGTGGAATTAAATCAAGATACAAGAGTGAGTCGTGTAAAACCTCCAAACACAACAGATCCACAGTCAGCAGAATCCTCCTGAAGGCCGCCGAGCTCCTCTCTGATTAAAATGGGAGCAGCGTCGTTTTGCTGCATTAAGTCTGGTTGAGTTAAAGCAGAGAGTTTAATTAACACCAGTGTCACCGACTCGCTGTTGTCAGGATGTTATTTACTCTCTAATTTTGCAATTTTGATTAGAATTAAAAAATGTCAGTGCTGCTGGAGGTTTTCAGATGTCATCCTGACCTGCTGGTTCGGACAAGGAGTCGTATTGTACTAGAATATTCTACTGGTTCTGATCTGTACAAGCAGAAATGTACAAAAATACCTGATTTAGTTTGTTGTGGTGTTTATAATAAATGTTATCCCTTGTATCCAAGACAAAATCTTCTATTATATCAATGTTTTGTTTGCTGTAAAGCAATGATGTAGGTTTTGGGGTCCAATGGATCCAACAGAAAAGGGCCTGAATAGTATTAGATTCACTGTGCTATGGTAACTAGCAATATATTTCTATTGCCATGCCAACAGGATATCCTGAGGACAACAGGAGTCTAAAGTTGGAGCAACATGATGTGGTCTGAGAATTAGGGGTCACATTCCTTTAAGGAGTTTTGTGGCTGTTATCTGATGGAATATGAAGAGGTTTTAAAGATGGAAATTTAGGATACTGGGTAGTTTAAAGCTCAGTTATGGAAATCATCACAGCTTAGAATCACTACAAAACTACTCAAGTACCC
>OMNN01004058.1:6441-21499 GCA_900302755.1 Chromis chromis
CAGTGCTACACGAGAAGTTGTTCCAAAATCTCTGACAGCATTTGGATATTCTACAGACTCTGCATGATTCTGCAAAAATATGTTAATAAAGATGATATTTATGTAATCAACCAGTTATAAAAAGGGGCACATTTATACAGTACGGTGGGGTAAATGGCAACAGAGTTTTATGGCAAGACAACATTAAATATATACTTTATCTTTAAAATCTTATAATGAAACTACTGTTAATAGACATAATACAGTAGAGTGGTAATCTGTAAATTTATGACACATTTAAAATAAAAAACAGCGACCTGTTTTTTGAAAACCTAATCAAAAACTAAACCCACTTGCTGTTTCATCATTAACCAAAATACCAAAGAAACAACCCTCAGCAGGTTTCAACAGTCATCTGACATGCCCTCCTTTACTTCCCCTCAACACTTAGTAACACGCAGCATCATATGTCTCACCACTTGCTGGGAGACGGAGCAGGGTCAGAGGGGAGCAGGGGATTGCAAACCAAAAACACTTGCACTTGGATGACCAACTGGCAATAGATGATGTTTAAATCCACATGGACAGCTCAGGAATAAAATGCTGCAGATGTTTGAGTTTCAGATTTCAAAACCTCTACATACGGTGTCCCATTGTTAAAAACTCTTTAACCCCTTTCTATGGAATGTTCACCCATTTAACATACCTAAATGGAAACGCTTATAACAGGAGAGCTGTAAGGCCAAAATGCATGTATGAGACAAAGTCTGAAAGGAAGCTTCTTTTAGCTTCTGTAAATATGCTTGTGTATCATGCAGCTGAAACTAGTGTAAATAGACCTGGTGGCTGTAAAGAGGCCAAGAGTCATTTCCACCTGCCACTGGGAAGTGGAAATGAAGACATCCCACAATGCATTCTTTGTAATGCTTTCTTTAGAAGTGTGCATAATGTACCGTCTCCTGCTAATGTCTCACAAAATCGCTACTTCAGCTTTCAGCATACCACAACAGTACGTGGGATGGCAGCAGGGATTCTCCTAAGGGGAAGTGAATATGGCCTTCCTAAACATCAGTGACAACACCCTGCTATTTGTTGTCAAGGTGAGGCATGAAAACATGGGTCTAGAGCACACAGTCAAATAAAAAATGAACAATGTCAGTTTTCATAGTTATCAAATTTGCAAACTTTTCTTAGACAAGTTCTTCCTGAGTTAGTGAGGATATTTGGCAGTGCTCCGCTGCTTCATAACTGAAGATCTTTGGAAAAAATGTTTAAAAATATTTAAGGTTCCAGAAAGTAGTGAGTGATATTAAAGAAAGTAAATGAAGTGGCAAAAAAATGTTAAAGAAGAAACTGGCACACATTCAGACACGGAGCTTCATTATGGTTTCGACATTATAAATCTGTGTCCCGTTTCCCCACTTTCCATATGTTTTCAGATCATATCTCCAGCAATTTTGATGCAAACAATGTTCTTTGCTTTTGAACGAACAGTTCATTTTGGGGCTCTACTTCTAAATTTTCCAGAAAATCTTCTTTCTGTAGAGCACGTAGGAGATTAAGACCCAACACGAAGTGGCCACAAGATTCTGGATGAGGTGTTCAGTATGGGATTGGCTGTTGGCCATGCGCCAGCGGAAAGGAAAGTACTCCTCAAACACTTCATGGCCCACATACACAAGGATGGAGTTCATACCTGGAAAGCAATGACCACGATGATTATAGAAACTTTCATAAGAAAATGGCAACATCAAAATTTGATTGATTTTATTCCTCAGTAGCCATTTCTCAGTAAAAGACAGACTTCACAAACCCTGCATTCTAAGTTCAAACTCAATTAAAAACTGCAAACTTAATTTAAACATTCAAATGCTATATTTGTTAAAAGCATTTGGTTTAAAAGGTCAAAAATCTAAGTCTTAAAATTGTCTACTAATCCAACTCCTTTTGTCTGGTATTAGTGCTCACCAGGGTAGTAGAAAGGTGCACCAGACCACCACTTCTTCACATCCACGGTGTAGTAGACCAGCACTAGTAGCACAAAGGCAAAGCAGGCCAGTGTTGTCACATAGGACAGAGACCTGGAGGTGAAATAAACACACACAGCAGCATTGTTTAAAACATTCTTTTGTAAATATTTGTCAGCGGTATCCCTGTACCTTTCCTTTGTCTGGAGTTGTTCTACAATTTCTCTCTTGTCTTACTTCTCAGCACTACCTTCATAAAAGTCAGTCCATCTCTATAGTTGCAATTTAAAGCTCATTATTCACAGTGGTCTATGGTAAAAGCTGTATCGAGCAATGAATTGGCACGAGTAGGAGGTGTGTCAAAACCTAACCGAGTTACACCACTGGACTACTACAGTGCAGTGATGAAATATTTGTACGTTAACTCTTTTTGATTTGGAAGGTGGCTGGCTAGAAATGAACTGCAAATATAGAAAACATGGAGTATAGTGGAAATTTATGAATCATTTAAAATGAGTGTGAAAGTGCCCTCATGTATCATGTTATCTGCGTGTTAATGTTCAAACATTTGATATATATATACTGCATATTGTCCACCAAGATGGAAATGCCTATTCTATGCAGAAACTTCCTCAAAATTTCAGTCAACAAATCCAAGAAAGTAATAGCAGAGAAAATCTTGTTTCATCTGAAGGTGATGTACAGCAAACCTTACCACAGGTTCTTGTTGACAGGAATGAAGCCCTGGTCTGTGGAACATTTGGTCAGAGCTGCTGAGATGACTCCCTTTGTGGCACAAAAAATGTTTCAGGAAAAGTCAAAAACATTGTGACTAAGATACTTGCTTTGCAATGCAATGAGTTATTTAATTTACTCAGCAGTAACTAATTGTTACAAATACTGTCCACATATTGCAGAAGCAAAAAAATATAACAGGTCAATTTGCTTACCAGAAACAAGCCCCATATAAGGAACCTTGACATAATACTTGTGTGGAGATCTCTGTAGTGTAAGATTATCTTTCCTGCCTGAAGACAGTTAAAATACAAAAATGAAATCCAACATTTTGTTGTCTTGAATTGTTCTAATGGTCTATATCTTTAGCAATCTTGACATTGGAAATATTGACATAAGCCACATACATATCACCAAAGGAAGACAGAACCAGACAAATACATATTACTAACCTGTAATCCGAGAAAAGCCATGAGAACAGAGTTGATGCTACCAAGAACACCCTCTGGGTCATATGGCATGTGAGTGGCATAAATCACCTGAATTAGAATAAAAGCAGAAATGGGTTTTAGTAAATGTACACTGTCTACCCTTATGTCACCTGCAACGTTACAATGGTTGGTTTTAACAGGTGCGCATGGAATGATCTGAGAGAAATTTTATATATAAATTCAAACTTGACGTTTCAAGTAATATAGAGACTAGATGTGTGCACTCTTGGTACATTTGGGTTGTTTTAGTGGGCACTAACCCGGGATGAGGGAGTCTGGTAGATGTGGTTTTCTCCCAGAAGCCAGCGGTCAATTAAACCAGCTGCTCCCCCGGTGCAGTTAGCATACAGGCCCATGTCCCCAATCCCCCCTGGACCCAGGTAGCCTCTGTTTCCAAAGAGCATGGTGAAATCAGTGTTATTAATGCAGGACATACTGTATCAAAGGGAAGATTAAGGTTTAAAAGCAAACACAGAAGGCAGACGAGCAGAGGTGGCAAATCCTGGTCCCCGAAAGTAAAAATCCTTTCCGTTCTAGATGTCTCCCTCTTCCAACACACCTGATTCAAATGGTCAGGATCGTTACCAGGCTTCTGCAGAGCTTGATGATGAGCTGATCATTTGAATCAGGTGTGTTGGAAGAGGGAGACATCTAGAACAGAAAGGATTTTTACTTTCGGGGACCAGGATTTGCCACCTCTGCAGACGAGGATTTGGAAAGAATTCTGTCAGCTTGAATTAAATTCAGTGTATTTATTTTCTTGTTAATTGCTAAAGTATTTAGTTTTACCGTTTCATTTCTGCTAAACAACTGTACTGCAAATAATGCATTACAGTAAACAAAAAATAAATTTAACACAAAAATAAATATTTGTGAAAGCTGAAAATTTGTCATTACTGCTTTAAAACTACTAGTAGCATTACTTATACTTAAACATAGCAATTTAGCATCAGACTTAACTGTTATAAAGTTTCACTTCAGTAAAAAAACACTCAGACACAAAAGCCCCAAACTGTGTGATAAACATATTTTTCAGACGAGGCAAAACCTTTGTTGCTTGCTAAGCGGAAACAGACATATTTACAGTGTATACAAAAATGCTCTGTTTGACTTACGTTGGGCAATCTGGTACAGGAAGTAGGAAAGTGAGGCATAGCCAGACGATTTCTAAAAGAAGCACACACAGCCAAGCTGGCCAGTACAGCAAGATATCGAGGCCAGGAGACCACCAGGCATCCTGGAAAACATAGATCCTCCTCAATCAAACACTTCTTTCCTCCTTCAAAATACATTTACTATTAATAGGTTAACAGAAAATTACAGTCAAAACACAAAGATCAAATTTTGGCTTTTATGTATCCACAGCAGATATGGCAAATTTTTAAGATGGAAAGTTACAGAATGAAGGTAAAATTGAGCTGTTGACTGACCGTTGTAAGGATGTCAACATGGCCTCTTGCCACCAATAAATCCAGGCAGGCTACAACCAGGTATGACCAGGCAAGGCGCTGCAACACACCTGGGATCCGCAAGTTGTTCCAAGACACTGTGCAGCAGATGTGCATGAAGAATGGGCATAGATGGAGGCAGAAACACAAAAGCAAATGAAAAAGAAGAAATGAATACACAAGTCCACAGTTTGGAACACTGTCAAGTACATGGTCTATTAATGATCAAAATACAGCAGCTCGGGATGTTGTAGACAACATCCAACAAGTGAATTTATACGTACATGCCCCCTGGCAGTAGTTTGGGTTAATGACGAAGACGCCAATGATGAAGAGCTGCATGCTCCTCCACATGACTTTCCTGAGCAGCGAGCGTCGGGTTATGCCTGCACGCAGCATGGAGTTGATGGACAGTGCAATGGATGTGCCCATTATAAACACAAACCTAATGGAAGTAGGAGGCACAAAGTGTAAGAAAATAGACAAAAAAATGAGCAAGGTGAAGATGAGATCAGGTTCCTTTAGAATAGGAGCATTAGCTGAAAAGCTATACCAATGAGGTTCATTATTTTGGTTTGGTTCATTCCATTTCTAGGTGAAATTTTACCCTGGAGTCTGTTTTCCAGATCCAGTCATGAAGACAGTTTCACCTTTACTGCCTTTTAGGAATATTTTAACTTGCACGTAAAACATATTGCAACACATATTATTTTATGTGCAAATTCTACAGTGTTACTGGAACAGGGATGAATCAGTCCTGTCCTGTTATTCTTCAGCACATACATTATGTATTGTTATCATTACTGAGTGCAGTCAACTGCAGTATTAAAACATGTAAGGAAAGTTCTGTGGAAGAATATTTAAATTGACCTTACCAAGGGAAGACTAAATCTGCAACGGTGAGGCCTGTAAGGTGACAAATGGAAAATGCAGACTTCAAAATCAACAGCAACAGCAATGCTGACACCAAGACAGGTTACAAAGACCTGTGAATTCTAGCTAAGTTGTGATATGGTTCAAAAAACCCATAGCGGAACTAGGTGGGACTCACCATTCCAGCTTTCATGTCTGAAGAACCAGTAACGTCCTCCTCCATAATTCACAAACACCATAATGACTAAGGAGAGGCTGACAGGAAGAGAGAAAATGCAACATTTACCAAAAAGCATTAAGCTTTTGAACTGCAGGCAATTGAATATATATACACACACATATACATATGTATATATATATATATATATATACACACACACACACACACACACACACACAAGAGACATAATAGCAAACATTACATAGCAGAAATATAGCTGAAGGGTGCACTTGAAGAAAGATCACACCACAGTGTCAAGACAGTGGATCCATTTTAATATTGTCAGTGGGAGCTCACTAATAAGAGATTATTCTAACGTCAACAAATAAAATGTTACACAACAATACTGTAATGACAACCACACAACACAGCATAATGACAAATCAGACCAAGTGGTAAATCAGTTCATATCTTTCACTGAGCAAACTGAGGTGAGGGAAAGGATGGGGCCTACCCTCTAAATGTGTCCAGAGATCGAAGCCTCTTGCTGGGGCTGGGTGGTGGAGGGAGTATGTTGTCTGTAACCGGTGGCACCATCCGAGGAGAGCCCAGTTCCTGGATGGTGAAAATACATTTATATATTAACAATATTCAATTGAAATCATTATTTTAAATATTCTAATAATACTTGTGTCACATTTCTAAAAACAAAACTTCCAAACAGCTTCACAATGCATATTAATAAACCCTAAAAAATTGAGAGGCTATTTGTTTTCTAATTTAGCTGTCATTAAAATACTATCATGGCTTAACAAGTGCCTACATTTATAGTGTGAATGTAACAATTCCCAACTTAGGAAAAACTCACAGAGTTGATGAGTCTCTCTGTCTCCATGGATCCACCAATTCGGAGGACAAGACCCCTCACTGCACCAAGTCTGGACAAGAAATAATCAACCAGTTTAGCAGTAATTGGGCTTGGCGGAGATTTAGACAGGTTTATGCCACAACCTTTCAAAAATGTTTCACCAAAATGCTTTTAATCTAATAAGGTCAGGCTGCCAGTAATTAAATATATCATATGCAAATGTGACATTGTTTGTATGTGTTGAAAGTGTCAGTATCAAGATCATCATATCTCTTCTTAAGAATTTACTGAACAAACAGAAAAGAACGAAGCAATTAAATGAGCTTACCCTAATATTTTCCTTCCAACTGCAAATACCAACCCCAGTCCAGCAAAGATAAGAAAAGCAACCAAGATCGCTGTGTGGAGAGAGTGGGATATTACTCAAATGTAGTATGTAAGATGAGTATAGCCTTGAACCACTTGTCATGTATTCATGTCAGACAAGCTTATGGATGCGTTTGTGTGTGTGAGACTCACGTATGTAGCTGTTCACGGGGTCTGCATCTGTCGAAACAGAGCATTTGACCTCTGAGGAGTTGTTCAGATTTTGCAGCCACAGAGAGTAGTTCCCGTGCTCCCCAAAGTGGAATGGAACTCTGGAAATCACAAATGACAGGCCAGCAGCTAATGAGCCAAAGTGCATGTAGTCATTCCATTTATCTTTCATTTCATATGTAGATTGTCATTCAGTGATGTGATGTTTATGTCTACTCAAATTCAAACAGACTGATTTTTGTAAACTCACATGCTGAATAGTTTCTGAATAGTATTATCTTTAAAAGATATCTCACAACATCTCGATTGCAAGTTAAATTGTGTGGGATTGTAAAGACCTTCACAGACTTCAATAAGTAATTTTTGAGTTGCATATCATATTCAGCAATATGTGCCGTCATAAAGAAATTTATAAAAGCTTTTAAAAATATATGTATGTGCAATGATGTGAAGAAATAGCATTTTGTTCTGAGAAGAGTGACAAAAAAGGAATCTTGGATTTTAAATGGTTGTTCATGTTTTCAAATCTTCTTCTTGCCAATCCCACTACAATAATGTTTGTTTAAGTGCATAAAAAAACGTAGGTCGGATTAGTTCGCTGTCAAAGATCTAAATGTCATTTATATTTAATCTGCAAAATGTAAATAAGACATTTACATTTAATTACTTTGTAACATCATCAAATATTTGTACAGTAAACAGTATGTGTTCTTACAAATGCTCACTCCTGATGTACTGTTAAATATGACTGTATTCATAAACTTACTTGCAGAGCTCCAAGCTGATGGGAGTGCTGTTGAGCTGTAGTGTAATTTCATGCTGTGTACCTACAACAAAGTCCACTGAACTGGGCTGGCCTGGACTGGGTCCTGCAGGTACCACCCCTAGCTGCTGGTACAAACACTATCACAAGGAAACAAAGGCCCAGAGCATAACATTACCATCATTCTTGTCTGAAGCGAGTCAAACAGCCACAGAATCAACTGGAGGAGAATAATCGGTACGTGTGAGGCTACCTGATAGCAGCGCTGTGACATCCAGGACACCACCACCTCAGTGTCCAGGTCATTCTTGACTGTCAGAAGTGCCTCATCCATCTTCAGAGCTAAGTGCTTATGATAACTGAAGCCAGCTGGAGCGAGAAATAGCAGTAGGTATTGTGCGGATCAGATTAAATCCATTAACAAACTATTTTTCTGCATAGAAAGAAGCAAAATGCAGGCAAAGCTGCAGCTTACAGCTTACTGTGGCTGACCCCACCCAGCTGGAAAGCCACTGTTCAGCGAAGAGACATGTTTTAACATAATATAAATCATCAGAGCACTGTGTGTTTGCTATTACACTAGTTATAATTTTAACAAAGTGCACGTGCACAAAACCCACAGCTTTCCTGACTGCATGTTAGCATATTGTATAAGGCAGAGATAATCGTACCGTGAAGGGTTAGCATTTTTAAAGCCTGCAGAAAGAGGCTTTTAGCTGTGCTACCAGCATTCAGTAGCTTACCTTGAATCTACGTTTCCCCTACTATCGTTATGAACAAGGAACGTCTTCCATACCAGTGTGTGGTGGCTAGAAGCCCAGTTTAACTGCAAGCTACATCCAGCAAGCTAACGTTACCGTCTGGAGGAGGAAAGCATGTGAGAGGGCTGAAGTTATGGCTGCAGAGCCAAGTGGTCACATGCCGAATTAATCCGTAAAATACCCCCAGGAGGGAAGTTCAAACGACTGGTGCTCACTCTTGGACTGTCAACTTCTTCCTTCAGCTGGTGCTAATGTACAGTTAGCCCCGAGCTAACAGATTTGAGACCTTAAAAGTTAAAAACTTAAAACAACATGTTCGTCGAGGTAAAAATTTAGTTGACTGTCGAAAGCCACAATCATCACTGAAATATATTTTAGACAAATAAAGAGACTCATGTAAAAACTGCTGTACATTAGCTAACTAGCGGGGCTGCTAGCCTAGCCACAAATCAGTGTCCTGCTTTTACTTTTAACCTCTCAGCGGTTCCTGTGTACTTACATGTAGACACTTCAGCTGTCAGTGGTACCACACAGACGGCGGCGACCAAAGCAACAGCAGCAAAGGGAACCATATTATTCTTCTCTGGTTGTGTAGTTTCTTCCTGACTTGACAACTTTACCCCTGCAACTGAAGTTGTCTGTTTTATGTTTTTCTTTGGTTTCCTTTTTGCCATAGTAGATCCCACTTCCGATCCTCGCTTGTTTTGACATTGTAGTGGGAGCGAGAAGGGACAAAGTACCTGTACTTTGAACTCTACCTGTGCGGCTCGTCACCACCGCACCACCTGTTAGATAAAGAGTAATCCTAGCTACCATGTGTTATACATAAGTTAAACCCTTTTAAATGTAGTATTTTCTGTTGTAAATAAGTAATTTATTTTGACTGAGACGCACCTCCTAGCCTTTAGCCCTTTTCAGGGAACATTGCTGGCTTATTTAACCCGTTAAAGTGATGGCATTCTGTCATTCAGACATAAATCACTTTTCCGTTAATATTGCTCGTTCAGCTGCCGTAAAAACGTAAGGGGTTGCATGTCTGAAAGCGGCTTTTGTATACTAAAACTTATTTTCCAATTGTCTACACTTTGTGTTGCACAGGTAACATATGTTGTCAGGTACTGTGTCAAAAAATATCAAGACTAACCAATATTTTCATGGTGGAATAATCGGTCAGTTATTTTCTGGAATAATCACCAAGTTGTTTGGTCTTCAATATGTCAGAAAATAAAATCGTTTGTCCAGAACCCAAAGCTATTCAGTTTACTGTCACATGGGAGAAAAGAAACTAACACACTGGAGTCAGAGAATTTAGACTTGTTTATTCTTTAAAGACGTCCCTTATAATTTAGCATATTACAGAACCTTTTCAAAATGCAATCAACTATTCCCAGTTCTCTTTCCTGATAATGTTTCCAAACAAATAATCCTACTTTTTTTGTCGACTGGCGCATGCGCATGTGCAGAAAACAACAAGGATTCTAAATCGATGACCGATTGAATCAACGGCGACTCCCATCGGACTTTATCACAATGGCAGACAAACAAAATGCCCAGAAAAGGTTATATAAACATTTTCTTGTGTATGACGATTGATTGCTTACTTAAATAGTGATAGCCTGAGAGTCATGACTAAATAGCCACAATGAAGAAATAATGTACCAACTTTAAACGGTTTAGCGAAGTAGCTAGCAACGTTAGCTAGCATTTTCACTTTATCCTCGCTTTTTCTGTTTTTTTGTAGTGTCAAAATAGCCGCTGGAGCCGTAGTTTGTGTTGAAAGTGAAATCAGAGGAGATGTTACCATTGGTGAGATGTTTTTGCATTTGTTCTATGACTAGTAAGCACCGCGGAAATGAGAAAACCTGCTTTTCTCTTTCCTCAAAGCGGATCATAGCTATGAGAGATTTACTGTACGCGTGATACCTCCTGTATTCGGTTTGCTCAGGCCCCAGGACAGTGGTACACCCAAAAGCTCGCATCATTGCAGAGGCAGGACCCATCGTGATTGGAGAAGGCAATCTGATCGAGGAGCAAGCCCTCATCATTAACAGGTCATTGAAGATTCCTGGTACTTTAATGTAACCTGCATTTCCCAGTTTTATCCATCTTTGCACTGGCCTGCCAGTGTTTTGGTATCAGCCTTACTTGCATCATAATACCTGCAAGTGTATTTGTTCTGCCCCACAGTTACCCGGAAAATATCACACCAGATGCTGAGGTGGAACCAAAGACGATGACCATTGGTATCAACAATGTATTTGAAGTTGGCTGTGGTATCCTTTTGACGAGCCTGTCAAAACTTTGTCCACAAGTCATTTCAAATTATAACCAGTTTTTGAATCGAAGCTACTACAACAGTTTTCCTTAACAGACAACAAACAGTATCACAAGCCCTCAAAATTGGTGACAACAATGTGATAGAATCTAAAGGTGGGATGTTTGCATCTTTTGTTCGGTGTTTAGTGTACGATCATGTATAGATGGAAGCAATATACACCTGCGGAGATGAACAAATATATAATTTATGTGAAGTCACTCACTGTGCTTTGTTGTCTAGCTGACGTTGGCAGAAATGTGATCCTCACCAGTGGCTGTATTATTGGAGCCTTCTGTCAGGTCAACACCTGTGAGGTCATACCTGAGAACACAGTCATCTATGGCTCTGGATGTATGAGGCGGGTTCAGACAGAAAGACCGCAGGTATGGATGCACAAGACCGGGCAACATTTGGGGTGTAGATAAGTACTCCAGTGTTCCTGTGTTTAGCATTGAAAATTCAACATCAAAGCATTTCATTAGACTTTGTACTTAAGGACACTGTCAGAGAGGTCTCGATATACCTCTGGTAACTAGAGATTGTAAATTGATGATGTTTTAGTAGATTGCATGGTAATTGAACAGGTTTTAGAGCTAATGCATGTACTTTCTATATGGGATCTACATCAAAATATATTGTCAATTTCATAACTCTGGACAATTCATACAAGAGCCAAAACTCTAATCCTGATAAATATAGTATTATATGTGAATACACTGGCTAAAGTAGACTTGTCCTTGAAAGAAAACAGGGGAAAAAATCATTGTGGCCACATGTTTTTGTGGACCTGGGATGTGATTTTGCTTTTGTTGTCAAAATGAGGTGCTGCATAATATTTAACATCAAAAGCTGTGATATTTAACACTTTTGTGTATTGTGTTTATTCACGTCTGTTTTGTTGTCATTCCAGCCCCAGACTCTTCAGCTCGACTTTCTGATGAAGATTTTGCCAAACTACCACCATTTGAAGAAAACTGTTAAAGCAGGCCACGCTGCTAGCTAAAACGTCATACTTTTTAAGATGAATTGTAAATGGCTAGCAAACCTGTGTTTAAATAGATTTTGCTGGAAGAAAGCATGAATGTATATAATTCTATAACATGTACCTAACCTATCAGTAAATATTGTTCACTTACTGGTATTTTATACTCTAAACTACAACAGCAGATTAAGCATTTCATCTTTATCTTGCTGTTGAAATAATGTTTTCTATGATTAAATACCTTAAAGTGCTGAAGGTGTATTTGATGCAGTAATTTATAGCCATAGCTACCAGTACTTTCATCACAGGGCTTTAAATTTAATAATAATACCAATAGCCACATTATAAAAATGGGAGGAAATAAAGTATTTACATTGATTGTAAGCGTGAATTTTATATACTACATAGAAATACTAGATGTTGCAGGTAAAATGACCAAATAGAATTGAGGCAGTATTGTGTAACAATGTAATTTATTAAAATAAGTTCAAAAAATTCTAGTATTTTAAACCACTATGCCACGGTGCTGCAGAGTAGAAGCATTTAAGTATTTTGAAATTCCACAAGTAGTAAAGTTGAAGATGTTTCATGCTGGATGAGACTTCAGTGTGATGCACTGCACAACACAAAGCTGCTTTTCTTTTTTTGTAATTCCTATTCAAAGGATGGAAGGTCGCCATCAGACGAGAACTGCTACCCATTCGAATAAAACCGTCCACACACCTTTTTGCTACACAAAATAAAATATTGAAAAAAGTATTTACACATTTCAGCCTCATTTACATTTGAACAGGTCGCGGTGCTACCTTTAAAAGATGCAGTTTTGGTAAGGGCATTCTGTGTCCTTTGTGATCTCTACTCTTTTCTTCCAGTGTCCTTCGATTATAACTGATCAATAAACACTGAAAAGGATTCCAAAACACAGTTGCTATTGAGTCAATGTAACGTAAGACCACTGATCACTGAAAGGAGCGTAACGAAAGGAAAGGAAGCTAGTTTCTTTGACATTACAGACAGCCATGAAAAGTCTTTGTTTTGTAGTGAGGCCAAGATCTCCATCTCCAGCCATTTACAGATTACAAGTGGAAACATTTCACTTCTTTACAGGAACGCCATCTGAATAGTCCTCCAGTACTCCAGCCAAATGGTTGTTGTGGGTCTTGAAGGGTCTCTTCCTCTGCCCACCTTGCTTCTTTCTCTTTTGAACTGGTAACTGTGGGGAGCACAGAAACAAAATCAGCACTGATTGAGAAGCTTGATTAAGTACAAATGGCTCTACTGAGTGCTACAGCCTTTACTTCTTGTGAAATTAGTCAGGGCATGTATATTGAAATTTGATCAAATTAAAAATGAATAATAAGAGATTAAAAGAAAAGACACTGACCACTTTCTTTGGTCCCGTTTCTTGCATGGAGGAGATGCCTTGTTTTTTCAGATACTCCTCAATCTTCTCTTCATCCATGGAGTCAACTGGAACACTTCTCCACAGCTTCTGAAATTCTGCAATTGAAAAAGAAGTGTCTGAGTGAGAAGTACACTGATTAAAGAGGTGAGCACTCAAGAGGCACCAAACGTATAAAATAACAGAAACAAAACAAAGCAAAGGCCTGGATGAAATTGATAAAATCAAAACCACTTTAAGGTAGAACACACTGATATTCTATCAGCAGCATTAAACACAAAAGTGCAATAATATAATAACTAAATGAACACTAATGAAACCACGGTCAACTAAAATATGCTAATTTCATTATGCCAAATGAAGTCGGATATATCAGAGTTTCCCTGTTGGATGTTGACATGAATGGAACTTAAAAGTCGGAATTGGAGTCTGAGTGGGTGCACGCAGACTGTACTTAATGAAAATCAGTCTGACCTTCCTTTTCATCTTGACACAAGTCCTATGGTGCACTCAGACCAAAATTGGCTTCCCATTATTTGTATGCGACACATGGCAAGACATGTCTGTGTCCAGTCAACCCACCTCCAGACTTAAAATGCTTGTGTTTTTTTCAGACCAGCTGTTAAAACAGATGTATTGCAAAATAATACATTTATTTTACAACTACATATATACGAAATGGAGAAAGGAAAATCTAAACCCACACCTTTGTCATGGTTTGGTGGTTTGTATTCTTTTTTGTATGACAACCTAAACAATCTATTTGATCTTAAAATCAAAGCAGCCAAATATTTAGAATACAAAGAGACAGAGAGCCAAGACACCAGCACACAGGGAGAAACAATGAGCCATGTCAAAACTGACAGGCAAGACTGACTAATGCTCACCTTCATCTACCGCAAACTGGCAATGCTTGTCATTGTAGAATAGGATCTTTTTCTTGTCTGGTCTAGTTACGAAGATGATCTGATCCCCCAAAGCCTGTAAACGGTCATACGAGAAGCCATTTCGATGTCGTTACTGTTTAGTCATAACAGTGTACACTCATCACATGGGTGGCATCTTCTGTGCAGACATGCATATGCTTTGGCATAATTACTATTCATGTTACCTTGATAGCCTTGGCTGAGTTAGGCAGCCCCTCCTCTACGTCATCCAGCAGCACACCTCCCAGGCCCAGCTGGTCGTGTTTGTCCAGCAGCCTCAGTAAGGCTTTCTTGTCCTTTAGGTTGTACTTAGGCTTGAAGCCATATGTCCCATCCCGGACCTCAATTTTTGGGTTGCTGACCAAAGCCTGAGATTGTCAAGTAGTAAGTAAAGTAAGTAAAATAGCAGTCATATATACAGTGGAAACCAGAAGTTTACATACACTGCATAAAAAGACACATTACCATTTTTTTCTCACTGTCTGACAATAAATCAGACTAAACCTTTCCTGTTTTAGATCAGTTAGGATTACCTAAATTATTTCTATTTGCTAAATGCCAAAAATAATGAGAGAGAGAAGAGAATTTTTTATGCTTTTCTTCAAGGTCAAAAGTTTACATACATGTCCTTAGTATTTGGTAACATTGCCTTTAAACTGTATGACATGGTTCAAACGTTTTGGGTATCCTTCCTCAAGCTTCTCACTGTAGTTTGCAGGAATTCTGGCCCATTCCTCCTGACAGAACTGGTGGAACTGAGTCAGATTTGTAGGCCGCCTTGCTCACACACGTCTTTTCTGCTCTGCCCACAAATTTTCTATAGGATTGAGATCAGGGCTTTGTGATGGC
>OMNN01004062.1:8933-31859 GCA_900302755.1 Chromis chromis
ACCTCAACCCCCAGCCCCACTGAGCCTTTAATGCCTCCCTCCCCTGTGGTCACTCATCACGGTCCCCTCAATGCTGTTAGGTGCTGGCCAGAGGAACATGCAGCAGGTCATCAGAGAGTCTGGAATGGGAGCTATTCCCCCCCTCAGGCCAGGTCTGCACTGATTCCTGCCTTATCAGTGCTGACACTTTGTGACTACGATCAGCAGCAACAGGAGAATTTAGGTAGCTTTAGATATAAATTGTGGACGTGTATCGTTTTTGGTGTAAAACATTTATACAGTTCTTCAAATGGTGCCCACAGGTATTGCTGTATGTCTGCAGACGTACAGTATTTTCTGACAAATGTTCTGCATGCACAGTTCTCACACAGATAACATGCATGCAAATGCTACTCAAACTAACATATTAATCAGACACCAATCATAACCCCTGAGATCTTTCAGAAATCTGTATTGACAGGAGATGCAGAGTATCTCAAACTGCAAAGTGGATCTTTACCTTTAATCAGCTGCATTTTAATAATATTTGTTGATCTTTGTTGAGCACTGGTCTAGCAGTAAACACAAGACAGTAATTTAAATGTGTTAGCATGCCATACCACTACTGAATGCCAATGTGTTGGCCGTAGCAGCAAGTTTTGATTTAGTGCTGCCATGTGTATTTAAAATATCTCTGATATGTGTTGTGGATAATTCAGATTCCTATGTTGAAATGAACAAGCGGTCGCTGTGAAGGTCAACAGTGTCCCTTTCCTCTTGGCCTGAAATGGTTACCCCAGCATTTATCTCAGACAAAGAAATGAGCTTGAAGGCCTCAAACAGACAGCACAACCTTTCACAAACTTTATTAAAGGCTGTTGAGGATGTCAAGGCTGCTGATTTACTGTGCTTCTGCTTAGCAGCGTGACATCCCAAAGGCCTAAACACAGCGTCAGCCATAAACAGAAGGAATTTTTAAGAGCTGCTAAAGTGGTTATTAAATGGTTGCTGTATTATAGTGGAATAAGATCTGATTAAAGGAAACGAAGAGAAGCCCTGAAACTCCCCCTCACAGCCCTTTTTAAAAGCTGATATCCCACTTCCAGCCAATTAAACATTTAAACATGATGAGTTTAGGTGAAACTCTGCTGAGCTGCACTATCAGGTCAATTATGGCTTTATCCTCAAATCCTCAACTTTGATCCTCATATTCATTTAGAGTACAAGAAGCATTACCTTGGCCCCTGTATTTAATGCTAAGTAGTCTATGTCAAGCATTTGTGTCCCTGCTTTTATCTGTGTTTGTTCTCTGGCCAGCATCAGCCTTCTCTTTAGAATAATAATTTGGCATTGGTAATTGGTGCCTGTCACATCCACCGTTGCAGCTGCCAGCATCAGGTATAGGGGGGGTGGGAGGCTGTGTCATCTCCCAAAGGCTGAGCGCCTCAGTGAAATTGCACCAGAGTTCAAAAGAATCTCACTGATATCATGACTGCTGACTCGTCACATACGGGAAAACACTGGCCAAACTGGAAAATTAGTCACTCTATTAGTTCCCATGGAAAACAAGGAAAACGTTATTTTTTATACTTTGTGTAGGTGATTACATTTATTTCGTCACACCAGTTCAACACATGCTCATTTTCTGCTCTGAGATCAGACACACAGGGTCACTCTCCAGCCCATTGACTTTAAACCTTCATAATACATGTGTGTAATTAGCCTTTTGTGAAAGAGTGTGTGTCTGGGGAAGCCTCTCCCTGCTAGAGGCTGAAGGATCTCCACCAGAGTCAAGTTTTCTTTCTTTCTTAGTGTGTGTGTTCCATTCACAAAGCACTTGTCTCCTAACACCTGCATGCCCAGCATAATTGTTCTCCATACGAGCTCTTATAAGCTCTGGTGTCACTGTTTCCGGGGGGGTTAAGCAGCTTCGCACCGCACACACAGTGACCCTCATCCTAACAGCTCACTACCCTGTGGCGCTGTTGCACAAGTATGTTGACTCGAATGACCTCTTTCAGGTGTGTCTGTCTGGCTGTGTGAGTCTACGTGGCTCAGTGTGCAATAAACCAGCATTATTGATTCATAAGTCACCATCTTGACTAATAGTTATATAACCTACCTAGACGTGTGTTTTGTCGGTCATCTGGCACAACACTAACACCTGGCAGCGTGGTGGGTGTGAGTCGGACAGCTGTGGTCAACCGTGCTTGAAATAAACAAGAGGCCCTGGAGAGATTAATGGCCGTCTAAAGAGCGAGAGCCATGGCACCTCGTCCAGGAATGTGCCATTTATAAATGGAAAGGAATGGGGTGAATGGCAAGCAGAGCAAGCAGGAAGGGGCTGGCTATGACCCAGGCGTATTCTCCATCCTGTTTAAAGGCAGATATTTTAATTCCACTCCTCCTGTCTGAATAGTTTTGGCTGTGGAAAGGGGAATTATGAGACTTGGGTGAACAGTTTATTATCTATTATATATATTCTATGATTATTTTTTGTTACTTTTACCTAAATTAAAGGTCTTGGCAGCCATTTTTGAACTTAACCATGCTTATTTATTTCTAAGAATAATCTTTAGCTACCAGTCACATGGGATTCTGAAGTAATTCACCAGCTGTATCTTGGTATATTTACAGTTAAAACTATAACACCTGACACCGAAACCTAAGACTTTCTCATGTTTTCAATATTAATATTCAAATTCAGCCTTAAAGGTAGCAAACTAACCCTTGTAGGTCCCTAAATATCCAACTTTCACATGACAGTTTTTCTATTAGTATGGTAGAGATTCATCAGTCTTGTCTTTTATATGAAGTAGTTTCAGAGTTTTAAATTGTCCATCAGACTGAAGCATCACTATGCTGACTGAACACATTCCCTCCATTTTGTCTTCAGTCACAGTACACCAACCTGGGGCTCCTGAACAGCATGGATCAGAACATTCAGAACGGCGGTTCAACCTCCACCAGCCCCTACAACAACGACCATGCACAGAACAACGTGACCGCTCCATCACCTTACGCCCAGCCCAGCTCCACCTTTGATGCCCTTTCCCCCTCACCGGCCATCCCATCCAACACAGACTACGCTGGGCCCCACACCTTTGATGTGTCCTTCCAGCAGTCTAGTACAGCAAAGTCTGCCACCTGGACGGTAAGGCCCTTCATTCATTTAGCCGTTTGTAAAGTTATATGTTGGATTCCACCTCTGTATTGCATGATGTATAGACAACCAGAGTCCTGCTGCTGCTCCTTAACAACCTTTAGAACATTTTCCCATTAGAACATATTTTCAAAGATCTACCTAAAAAGCTGGAATGTGTTCCAGGAGAGTTCTGCATGTATGACACTTTGAGTCAGGAAGTGGACGAATAAACAGTTTATGGAGCCTGTTTTGAGATTTTGTGATATTTTGCTTTTGAAGAAAACATTCAAAATATTAATTTAGCTGTTAATTTTACTACATTCTATTTCTCTCTGTAGATTTCAATTACAGTACATATCTCTACTTTAAAAATCTCCACTGCAGCAACACTTACATCAACTGGGGAAGTTTCATGGTGTCACCCTTAAGTATAAAGATTGGAAACGGGGACACAGTACGACTGGCTGTGTCCAAACATTAAAAAAAATAGTTTAGCAGTATCTCCTATGAGTCTTATCCACCAGCATGCTGTCATGCTTCTGTAGGACAATTTCAGGCAGAGCCAGGTAAGTTATGAATCACAACATGCTGTGAATGAACCTTTAAAATGACACACTTTTGTTGTTGTACTTAACAGTTCTGTTTTCTTTATTCTATGCTTTGTACGACTGTTTTCAACGATATTTTTTGGCACCTCGTACAGTTTGATAGAGTTTCATGTGTCCTATGAGCAGGCTTTTACTTGACATGAGATCTATGGACCCCCAGAGACACATTAATGTGCTGCCTGTCATCATAACAGGTCATCATATGAGGCAGTGATTTGTCAGGGTAGAGGTTAAAGAGACGCTTTTACCCATGAACTCCTTATCTGACTGTCTGTGCTCGAGGCAGGTTTACGTGTACATTATTCGAAAGTCCTGCGTTGCACAACTGCATCTGGAGAATGTCACTTGAGATGTATAGCTTCAAATTATGACTCAACCTCAGGCATTTTTCATGAACTTCTCTTCCTGAAGAAAAACTGAGTATGATCTCACTATGGGAGATATTAAAATATAATCCTAACTATATAAATACCATGTTTGGAAGGTTAAAACCTTTATTTAGCCGACAAAGACCGTGCTCTTTAACTTGAGCTTAGTCACAACTTGGTCAAAGTTTACTGGTGCTTTGTTGATGACAGAGGTAAACAGGTTGAATCGTTGCTCCAGGTGTGGTGATGCCCTGTGCAGCTAGATGTCACCATGTGATGCTCAGTAAAGCCACACAACCAGCTCCTCCTGCTCTGTCATTATGCATGACGGGGCTGAGGGACAGCTGTTGCATCAGTGCCCCACCTGCTTGGTTGTTTATGTGTCTAATCTGTGCAGACACTTTTGCAGCCACGCAAGTTCAGCGTATGGATGCACCCTAGCGGACATCGTAGGTGACGGGTTTTTTGTCCCTGTTTGTGTGACGAGCTTTTTTTTTTGGGACAGTTTTGATAAGATGTTGAAAGCCGGTGCAAATCGGCCTCCAAATCAGAGTAACGATGACAAAACTACGTGGCGTGTGTCTTTGGCTATGTGTGACATGTTGATAATTACATAATGGAGCTACTTTACTATAAATTCTTTACAAATGTCAACATGAATGAGACATCTCAAAAGGAAATTGATATTAAAAAAGGTCTATCATTAGCGGAAAATTGATAATTAGCAGCCGACCCAAGTCTTCCCTATTAAATCTGTCAAAAGGGGACTGTTGAAAAACCTGCTGAGCTTAATGCGCTAAATTTAATGCACTGTGCCTTCAGAGTAAACTCAGGGAGTGCTGCACCATCTCTCATTATTCCTTTGCCACGCCAAGTGTGGGATTGTGACATTTACCCAATTCCCACACTGCCTCACTCATCCCTCTCATTTTCACAGTCCAAAAACAAAAGTGTTTGTCTGATGTGCAACTGTGAGGCGGCTAAGAGTGTGGTTTGTGCGAGGCACGCCCCAGAGCCAGGTTTAGGACCCATCCCATCATAGACACATGTAGTAAAACAGACCGTGTCCCACAGTCATAACACATGATGCAAGACTGGTTAGATTGGTCTGACTTAACGTGGAAAAGTAGTGGATTGCTACTTACTATTATTGCACTGATTAAAGCGTATGTCTCCCACTGATTTGACATTTCAACAATTAACAAAACAAGACATCAATACTTTTATACTTTTTTTTTCTACTAGACTTCAGTTTTGTTTTGTCTGTGGCCTTTGACAGTTTTGAATATGCAGTCTCTTTAAAGATGAAAATCAACCATGAGAGTTGAAAATGTAACGGTAAAATAAAAAATATGAATAAAATTAGAAAACCTGGGGCAACCTGTAGGCGACAATGCCATTAGCACTGAGCCCCTTGTTTGAATCTCAGTCGGCCTGCACCTTTACTACACGTCATTCTCATGATCTCTTTCCACACATTTCAACTTCACTATCTAATAAAAAGGCAAAAATGCCTCAAAAAAGTATTTTTAAAAACCTGTAGTCTGTAACAAATGCCAATTTGCTGACCTGCTCATAGTCATGATATGACTAATAATTAAGATAAATGAAGTTAAGTCTGACAGGGAAATGATTCATGACAATTTAATTTAAAGTTAGTTCACTGTGTTCATGGAAGAGCTACAGATCCTTTGTTTACTGGTTTCTGCATTCTGTATTTTTTGGTTCTTGTTAATAAAATATGATCAAGCATAAAATAGTAGTCGTGTTTCATAGTTTTTATTCGCATTATGAAGTATCACATTAAGTTAATATAAACAGGACAACAAGACTCACTTGAGGTGGTTTTTGACATTTTGTAAAAAGAGTTAATGTCCTTCACAGGAAATGGAAACGAAGTTCAGACATAGCGAACTTAACTCACATGACTGATCAACTGTTTCTTTGGCTGTCATCGTCTACAGACAGGCTTCTTCTTCTACTCTGTTTGTTACAGCCATATGTCACGTAGCCTACAGCGCCACCTTCTGATGACTCTACCCAGCGTAGTTTATTCGTTCCGAAGCAGCAAATGTAAACAAACCTAAATCACATTGACTGTTTTTTAAAATTTCACAACATTTCAAAAGTTTGCTCAAAAATCATTTGAGGATTATGTAGAAATGCGTCCAGTGACACAGCATATTGACACTGTTTCAGCTGCTTTCTCACTTAATAACCAGGTAAATGTCACCAGCTTTTCTAACTGCTCCTCTCTCCACTCCCATCAAAGAGCATTTGTCACATCTTTGCCTCACTGAACATTACTTTGTTTTTCTGATGAGAGTCATTTTCACTGCTCTGCAGCAGCACTCAGCCTCCTTTTAAAAAGCAGTGATTATAGTGTTGGTTCCCATCTCGCAGGAGGCTCCCTCACCTGATCTCAGGAGATCTTTGGTAAAGCTCCCATAATCTCAACCCAATAGCTCAACTGCTGGACTGATGGACTGCAGGCGGAGAGCCACTGAAGATGTCACCACCACGGCTTTGCTCTGCTCATAGATCTGCTAATGCCCCCTTTTGAAGGCCTGTGGGATCTTCCACAGGACTTAGTGGACTGTGTACTGTACTTTTTGATGACTGTTCTTTTGGAGACACACCTAATCCCTAACCCACACCTTAACCTCTTCCTGTCTAGAATGACTATGAGGTGCAACACGTCAACATTTCCCAGAACTGCTCCCACACGGTTTCCTCGTTGGCACTCCTGCAGTCTCCATGGTGTTCCCTCCTTTATCGTTCACTCGGAGAAAAGCACTGGGCCGGGTCGAATGAATACAGATGTTTTGTCTTCTTTGCTTTCCTAAATTAATGGAGTGTTGCAAACGAGGCAGCCATTGTTGGCTATTGATGCAGCTATTGTGAGTCCAAAGATTGGTTGTGTTTGCCGTGTGTATTAACTGCCACTACATATAGTCAAAGGAGAGGAATGTCATGGTTTGGGCTATCACTGGGACGCAGTAGAGCTCAGGGGGATTACAGTAATGGATTGAGGGCCTGTAGATAATACTTGTGTAAATACTGTGTGCCTCTTTCCTGAACCCTGTGCTCTTGGAGTGGGCTCTGTCTTTTTGAGAGAGTTAAGCTTGATGGTTGCATCTCACATTGCGCCGGAGGAGGAGGAGAGTCCTTGAATGCTCAAAGAGAAGAGTGTTCTAGCGAAAGGCGGCAAGACACAGCTTGCCCCTGGAACATCTGCGGGCCCGTCCCACGCCTCACGAGATGGGGCTGAGACTTGTTTGTGTCAAGAAGCTTGTCACGACTCGCCCATCACAGAGAGACAAGCCCTGAGAGCTACAGATGGGAAAAGGTTGAGGGGAAATTTTTAAAAAGGCAGAGTTGAAAAGGTTTTTATGATATGGGCTATGGGATTTCTTCATAATCTTCATGGAAAAGCCCTTTGTCTTACAGTTTAGATTACAAGATTCTTTTTTCCCTCTAACAAACACCCCCGTACAGATACCTGAAGCAGTGATTTACCTCCGCAGAAAACAGGATCACACTGTAGTGGTATAAATACAAAAGGCAGATATTAGTCTGTCAACCAAACCTGTGCCGAGTTTATGAGCTCTCAACACAGAAATCATTGTTGTGGGATAATTGAAGGTTGGAATAACACAACATATTTGCAGCTTTATTGCTTCCTTGAAGGATAAGCAGATCAAACATAGTTTTTGGAATTACTTTAGTAGGTTAGCAAACTCTGGCTACTCTGCATTTGGAAAAAAAAGGACAGAAAACCTGGATTTTTTTCTTCATGCTGCTCCCAGAACCCCCAGAAATATTTTTATGAACCTCTTCCCACCTGTTGATTTTATTTTTAAAAGCAGTATTTGTTAGTGATGGTGAAGACAAACATTCAAGCACATCTCAGGAGAGACATGCATTTTGGACTCTTTCTGCACCAGATACATGATGCCACATGTGAGCACACAGGTTTGCCTTGTGACAGGTGTCATCACTCAGATTGGGTGGTCAAGATTAGTGCTGATGGCTGCAGCCAAACATTCATTTTTTAGAGGGGGTATAGAAACAGATGATTGTCTTCTAAAATGCAAAATTTTACCCTATTTTTAATTTTCTTCTAAGAAGCAGGTGCGTTGCTTCTGTTTCAGAGACAAGGAGAAGAGAGGGGGAAAAAAACCTTTGGATTATTGTTGAATTAAACGGGTTTGGGAGAAGCTGTAGGCATGACATGACATGTCAGGTATGAAGAAGACAAGACCAGAGGCGCCAAACAGTGCTTGTTTAAGGCCTGATGTTTGTCAGGACTTGACTTCTGCATGCGCCCGCAGCGCCTGTCAGGGAGAAAAGAACGCTACAGCTGTGGGCCTGCCTCGACCTGCACCTTCACAGGAAGTGTGTGCTTGTGTGTTAGAAAGTAATTGCACACATCCAGCACTGTCCAAGCATCAGAACAAATTGTGTGTTGCATGTAGTCAGATTATTATAGAGGCATATATTTTCACTATTGCACCAGCTTGCAAACTGCAGTGTTGTCGTACAGCTGAGTTGTACAGTAGCAGTCAGTTGTGTTTGCAAATACGACCTCTTCAGGTCATTCATTTTTTTTTTTGCCTCACTGACACATATGCCAGTCGGACAATGTGTCACGTGGGGTTCTTACAAAAGTTTTCTTTCACATTATTGTGATTAAGCTGCTCTGCATTGTGCGCTGTGTATTCCTCGGCTGTGTAATTCACATTGTGACCAATGAAAGGCTCATAATTACATGTTAACACCTGAGCACCGCACCCTGTGTGAGCCACTGAATCCCATCAGTCAACCGGCTGTCCTCCACCCTGAACACTGTTGGCTTTAACCGCTCACTGCTTTCAGCAATCAGCAGCAGCTCCTGCTCTCACTGCTGAGCAAACACAGCACCAGCAGCACATAGTTGTGTACTCAAAGTTTGTAGCTCGAGGGCTGGGATGGTTCTCTGCTGTGTGTGTGTGTGTGTGTGTTTGTGTGGCAGTTTGAGACAGTAGGATATCATCTAAACAAACTTCTGCCTCACAAACATCTCTGATTAGATCTCTGAATTGTGTTGTTTTCGCCTTCAGCTATACAAACCCAGCAGCCTGTAATTATTTCAAACACTACGTACTGACCCTTTACGCAGCACTTCTCTCTTTTTCTCTTTGCCTCATGATCTTGTGCTCTCTCGTTGCTCTTTCCTTCGGCTCTCTGCTCGGCTTCTCCACCTCATTTAGCTGATTGACAGAGGCGTACGGGGAGTATCAGGTTAGGAGCGAGGGGACAACTACAGCCATTCATCTTAGACTTTTTCTTTTTTTTTTTTAAAGAAGGCCTTTTGGAAAGTTGCTTTGATTTTAAGGAAGAATCACTTCAGTCGCTGTGTTGACGTACATGTCCCAGAGCTTGAACTGTGCTTATCACTTAATGTATCCTGATAACTAGTTGTATTATGCACACATGACAAATCTAAACACTGTTTTAGTGTAACCTTGCTATTTGCTTTAATATTAACTTTCTAGCAGTGATTATTAGTAGCACTGTGTACTGTTGTGTTATTATAATTAGATCACTTGAGGAAAGGAGTGTAGCGGAGAATTTAGGTTATTATTAACCTGCCTTTATTTCCGAAATGCAGTAACAACAGTAATGTGTGCAGTTTGTGGGCGAGAATATGGGAACGAGAGACGGGAAGGTGCTGTTTTGGGTTTGTCCTGATGAAAGGAAAGGTTGTGCCTGGGGAGCAGAGTAGAAAATGTCCGTGCCAAGCTTGTGTAATATTTAAAGTCAGCACAGGCAGGTACTGGGATGAGCTCCTTTTCATTGGAACCACACTTAATAGGGCTGGAATTTTATGTTGCATTGTTCCCGAACACAGCCCCGAGCGGTTTTCACAATGTTCACTTTTCTTCGCTCAGAAATGAACCTGACAGGAAAATTTTCCCCGCTACCCCCACCCAGTGTCTTCTGCACAGAGAGGATTTAAAGCTCTGCTTACACAGCAGTGATTTCAATGGCTTGTTTACACAGTTGGGTTGTGCCTATTAGTAACAATTCAGTCTTTCTGATGGCTTACTGGTTATCAATTCTAACAGTGCCAGGGATCAAGGTGCATCCATTATTCATGACTTCTGGCTTGCAAACTTGAATGTGAGCCAGCTTGTGTGAGCAACCATCACATTTTGGCACCAGCCGTGGACGGATCTCCTGTGATTAGTCCTTCACTCCTGTACTCTACTGAGCCATTTTCATCCAACCACACCAGGAAATCTGCACTCAGCCCCGTTCAGAAGCTCTGCTCTGTATGATGAGTGGCCATCAGACGCTTTAGCAGAGTCCTCCCCCTTGAAGATGAAAGCCAGGCCCGGTTTAATTGCTCCTGGAGGGGTCCATTTTATGGCGCTCCTCGGAAGTCCCAGAGGCTCTCTCTGAGACATCTTTGAGGTTGCCCAATACACACACCAAAACTTGTGTGTGTTTATTTAAGTAGGTCATAATCACAGTCTTGTATTTAACCTTTTTTTGCTTGAGGGGAAACCAGAAGTGCACAGTCTAGGCAACAGGTGTTACCAAGATCAATGTGAGCCTTTAAAATTTAAGCAAAAACTGTTCAGAAGTGGGGCCGAACAAAAAAAAGTCACATTGCGATTATCTTGACAGATATTGCAAGTCACGATTTTAGTGGGATTCTTTTTCATTTGTTTTCCACTGAAAAATATTTAAAAACGATGATTTGACTTTTGCTGCAGTGTGTAAAAAAATGAACACGCTCCCCTATTGCCAGTAGAATATAATTTGTAGGCTGAAGCATTTATAATAACATGTTGTGACATTTTGATTTGTCAAAACATTCCAGCTCCTTTGGATATGTATTTTACTCTTGGCTATATTGCTGTTTCAATAATACTTTGATTATTTGTTGGACCTTTTTCAGAAGCTGTAAAGATGTTTGTTTATTAACATTTACTTAATCACTTCATTGGGAAAAAAAAGTACACCGTTTTATGTATTTTTTGTTTTTCTACTTTCCAGTACTCAACAGATCTGAAGAAGTTGTACTGCCAAATTGCCAAGACATGTCCCATTCAGATCAAAGTCCTGACCACCCCACCGCAGGGCGCCGTCATCAGAGCCATGCCTGTTTACAAGAAAGCCGAACATGTGACCGAAGTGGTGAAACGCTGCCCGAACCACGAACTCAGCCGCGAGTTCAATGACGGTCAGTTATTCTAATTTATTACAGAAAATAAATAAAATCCCCACTCGTGTTTTGATTAATTGTTTGCTGTCAACATTTAATGACACGACTCGTGTTGCTTCTAGGCCAGATAGCTCCTCCGAGCCATCTGATCCGTGTGGAGGGAAACAGCCACGCCCAGTATGTGGAGGACTCCATCACTGGAAGACAGAGCGTGTTAGTTCCTTACGAGCCTCCTCAGGTGAGCTGTCCGTCATCTCGCCGCTGAACGCTCTGTCAGCGACACCTCAGCACCTCCGCCTGACTCTGACTGATAGAGCGGCGACAGACTCCGAGCTGACAGCCTCTCATGTCCAGACGCTCAGTCCTGACACTCTGCCCCTCAGTGTGATCAGTAATTCAGCTCAGTGCAGGCCTCAGCAGAAAGTAGTCCTCTTCCTCAAAGTCTTCTTTAGAAGGCAGTGCCACCACAAAGGCTACAAATAGCGCTTTAGTCTTCTGGAAAAGAATTTTGGCAGCTATTGGGAAGCTCTCTCGACTAAATTACTAAACAAAAACACCTCCGTCAAGATGAGGAGAAGGCACTTTTTATTTCACACTATCCAGTAACAGTGGTGTTAAATAAGAAATTAATTTTGTATTTCATGAAAGCCAAGTATTAAATATGATTCACTGTGCAGTTGTAATTGACTTTAAAATACTATCGCCTCTAAGACCATTTTTAATTTGCATCAATAGAATCTGTCTGGGGAAAATAATGTAACTGAGTGTCATTGGCTCATCATAAACCTTAATATAATTTAAATATATGTGATTAAAAAATGCAGCCATTTTAACTTTCAGGGTTTTTCCTTCTCAGAAAGGCTACACACAGCGGTTAGCATGGTTAGTCCACATACAGTAAAGGCAATGAATCTATGTTACCTTATTTAACAGAAATCTATCATTCTATTGTTGTTTTTGATCATTTGATAAACAAAAATGTACTCTTTGAGGAGAGCAAAATAAATCCTCTATGCAGGAAGAATCCTTGACTTAACAGTGTATTTATATGTAGTTAAGTAATTGTTAACTGTGACCTTTCTGGAGTAAGCAAAAATATTTCTGCAGAAGAAATTTAGTTTCTTCATCATAAAGTGTTAATCACATCTGAAATAGAGCTTTTATATGTGTGTCTGCATTACAGAGACCAGACAAAATTACTAACAGCAGTGTAGAGGAATGAAAGAGAAGACGTGTCCTTGTATCCAAAATAATTAAATCCAAAGTGCAACTAAAACTAAAGCTGACACTGAAACAAGTCTAAATAAGACTTTTCTCCAGCTAAATCCTGGAATTTTAATCCTGTCTGATTTTTTCATCAGCAGATCTTGTTGCTCACCTTCCGTGTCATTCTTCTTCTCAGGTGGGGACAGAATTTACCACAATTTTGTACAACTTCATGTGCAACTCGAGCTGCGTGGGTGGAATGAACAGACGCCCCATCCTCATCATCGTCACTCTGGAAACCAGAGAGTAAGACGAGCTGTCATGATCTTCATCGTCCTCTTCGGTTGCCTGTCATGCTTCCAGTTAAGCGGTGGATTGTTTGTGACCGAGGCTTTGTCTGCTGTGTGTCCTCTCCCAGTGGTCAGGTATTAGGCCGGCGCTGCTTCGAGGCCAGGATCTGCGCCTGCCCGGGCCGAGATCGGAAGGCGGACGAGGACAGCATCCGCAAGCAGCACGTAACGGACGCCACAAAGAGCAGTGATGGTACGAAACGCCGTAAGTAGCGGTGGGGCTGGTGACGGGCTGACGAGCTTTGGTCTCACCTGACATGCTGCCAGTGTCGAGGACCATCAACCGCTGCACTAACACTCAGCGAATGCTTCCTACTTTCAGCTACATGCCTGCCTGTCCCCTCGCTTCTCTCCCCGCCTGCTATGGCTAACTGTTCACACATGGCCTCCTGTATTCACTCTTTCCTCTCCTCTTTCCAGCCTACCGCCAGGTTACCCACGGCATACAGATGTCCACCATCAAGAAGAGAAGATCTACAGATGAGGAAGTTTTTTGTTTGCCTGTAAGTGTCACTGTGCTGTTTACTTTAAAGAGCCCATGTCATGCTTTTCTTTTCCTTTCCTTTAGTCTGTTTTTCTTTTTGTCCATATAAGAGGTCTGTAAATTTACAAAGACCAAAGCCCACTCAAAAGTGAACAGAAAACGTTGTTCCTTACCTGCTTGAAACACCTTATTAAAGTCCAGGCTTTTCTTTTTTTTACTTTTTGCATCATCATGTAACACATTTGCATAATACAACTAGTTTGGGACGCCCTCAATCAAAGAATAAGCAGCTGCCTCGCAATCTGCCATTATTTCTTCACTAGAGCAGCTTCTGAAGGAGCTACTATTCTATACTCATAGATCTGTGGCTACTGTATGTATGCAAAAGTTACCTTGCTTTTGGTCCAGCTGACCAATCAGAGCAGACTGGACTTTTTGGAGGGGGCACATTAAAAAATTAAAGATTGTTTTAGACAAAAACGAAGTGCTGCAGCAATGTGCAGTATGAGGAAAATAATGTGTGTTTTATGCTAAACAATGTAAATATTTTCTAGGCCCACAAAAACATAATTATAAACCTGTAAATGGGGCGTCCCAATAGCCTAATGGTTATGTCGCGTGACCCAAGTGCAGAGGCGTAGCGGCTGTCCCGGGTTTGATTCCGACCGCATGTCCTTCCCCACTCTCTCCCGTTTCCGACTCTATCCACTGTCCTATCCAGTAGGCATAAAAAAAAAAAGAAAAAAACATTTAAAAAAATAAACCTGTAAATGTGCATAATATGGGCTCTTTAAATAATTGTTCTGAGTGCGTCTGAGCTGTTTACTGACCACTCTGTCTTTTTTCCTCTTATAGATCAAAGGCCGTGAAATTTATGAGATTTTGGTAAAAATCAAAGAGTCTCTGGAACTCATGCAGTTTCTGCCGCAGCACACAATAGAGTCATACAGACAGCAGCAGCAGAATCTACTTCAAAAACAGTGAGTACCAGTACAGATTGTTAATAAAGTGAAGCTCATTTGTTCTCAGGCGCACTCTGAAAGGCAGGCCTACATTACTTGCAAGGTTCACCCTTGAAATCAAATGTTACCTTGCACTCTGTATTCGTTTTACTAAATAGCTTGTTTGCTTGTACAGAACTTTGTTTTGGCTGAATTTGTTTGCAATAATCAGGAAGATGTTTAATTACCCTGCAGGGCAAATTGCTTAGAGTGCAGTGATGACTAACTGACTTAACATGACTGACTTGTTGCTGGAAGAGTGGATTTCACTGATAAAGGCTGTGCATGAGATTTCTTGATTGTATTTACTGCTGCCACTGAGCCATCGCAGCTCTCAAGAAAGGCTGATAATAATTGCTCTAAAATGGCTGTTATGCAGTGTTTACCAGCAGCTGAGAATTTTCCCAGAATTTGCTCAATGCTGGTGACTTCAGAGGGTGAGCCTTGCATCAAGTAGAGCTGTTTTTTCTTTTCTTTTTTTTTCCCTCTCTCTCATGGGACGCGAGCCAAGGCTGATGAATCGTGACAAATGTACCTGGCTATGCTTTGTTAGGGAGAAGCTTCCAAAGGTTCACGGTAACGCCTTTGGGTGCCTTGCCAGGTTTTGCACAACAGCACCAAACAAAATCCGTGCCTCAGCCTCATCTATTGGCTTCGGTGTAATTAAAACTGTCTCACATGTTCGCACACACTTTTCCTCATCCCGCCCATTTCACTATAAGCTATGGAAACGAGGAGATGGGTGTAAGTGATAGTTTGACAGCCCTGTGATGATAATTACTGCTTATGTTATAGTTTCCCATTAAGACACTGGCAGACGCCTCACAGTGAGGTAGTGCTTGCATTCGCTGTTTTTTTTTTTAAATTTGTGTTTGTGGCCGGCTACCTGTCAGGCCCCAAAACACCTAAAACATTTAACCCTCTGAACCCCAAAACCTGCTAGCATGGTATATAATAAACGATCACCAGACTGACAGCATTTATCAGTCAGAAACTCTAAAGACTGAAAAAATCATCTGAGACAATCCTAGAGCTAAAGTTATGGGACATGAACCAAATCTAAGCTTAAGTTCTACTTGTCTCGGTTAAAAAATGTAACAAAAATAAACTGTTTGCACCAGATACTGTAAAAAAACAAAAAATCCTGTGCTGTTCAGCGCAACTCAGAAGCCGTGATTCACTCAGGTGCAACCAACAGGGCAGTGGTGGCCTAGTGGTTTGTGAAGCGAACTGGTGGGTCGCCAGTTCAAGTCCCTGGACTGGCAAGAGGTTGAGGTGGGAAAGTGAGAGCGACCGCTTGTCCCAGTCACCACCACTGTGGGCTCTTGAGCAAGGCCCTTAACCCCTGACTGCTCCCCGGGCGCTGCACCACGGCAGCCCACTGCTCCTAGTATGTATAGTTAAGATTAACTTTGAATAGGATGAATGCAGAGAAGGAATTTCCCCAAGGGGATCAATAAAGGTTAGATTATTATTATTAACTGTAACGTAACAAAAATTCTAGGACTGTTCGGCTGAACTGCAGGCTGTGTACACAAAGCAGAAACAAATTAGAAAGATTGAGAGCAAAATAAACTATTAATAAAGTACTTCATCAATAAGTAAATGCAGCTTGGCTCAGAGGAGCAAACTGTTGAAAGATACATTCAGCACGGTGAAATAACATCCTAGAGTTTATGAGCAGAGTAGTGTAAAAACACCCTGTGGGGAGCTGGAAACATGTTGTACATGTCAATTTCATTTTTTTCCAAATTTTTGTACAATAATCAAAGAAATCCAACTTTACATTGTTTAATGTAAAGACTCTGTCATACTGCATAAAAGACATGTTTGAGTTATTTCTACTTCTGGCCATGGTTGTTCTGTTTTATACTGCAGTAAAAATGTGAACCAGAAACTAATTGGGGTTTAGAGGGTTAATAAACAGACATTTAGCAAAATATTTCAAAATACCTTTCAGATTTTAATGTGTTTACTTGATATATTTAGACTCTACACTCATAATTTTTGCAGTGGAACGTTAGAAGAAAACATTTCTAATAGGATTTGCTGTGTTTAGCCTTCGTAGTTTATTTTGCATGATTTTCCTCGTTTTCTTTGTATTTTCTTCGAGCTAATGTTGCTTGTTACTGTCTTCTGTAATTCTTAACTCCCTCACAGCCTTTGAAATAAAAGGTTCTGTCAGCAGCAAGTGTTTCAGACCTTTTCTTTCCCTCCACGGTAAACGTTAAACACAACCTCTGTACATTCCTGTAGTGCTGTGATCTGTGTGTTCATACTGCCATCTTCTGGACACATGCATTAGTGCAGCACTGTAATATTGCATCTGTTGTCCGTCACAGTCTCTGTCCAGTTTCTTTCTCCAACACTGTTTTTTCTAGTAACTTTGGGTGTTTTCTGAACCTTTGGGCCTCTTCTCCTCCTCCGTCAGTGAGCCCTTATTTCTGCTCTCTCTCTTCTTTCTGGTTCCTCCCTGCAGCCTGATAAAAGCTCGTCTTGGTAGCCAACTGCTGGAACCTGCAGGAGATCAGAGGCGGCGCTGCAGCTCCTCCTGAAACTCCACATTCCTCCTCCTCCTCCTCCTCCCTCACGTCTCACGGACCTCCTCTCTGTCTCCTTTTTATCAACTCTGATTTTTCCCATCTACTTCCTGCTGTCTGTGCTGGGGCTCTGCACCGAGGAGATGAACTTTCTGTTTCTGTGATCTGCTGCTGCTGCGAGATCCTGGAATATCACTTTTACTGAGCCACTATAGACAGATTGTGACTGCCGGCTCCACTGACACTGCTCTTTGAATCAGTAGATTGACTTGCATGCATTATTTTTGTCCGTAAAAAACATTACTTTGAAGGGTTGCCTGTTGCGTTGAGGCTGCTTGTAAAACCTCATGACACTGGACAGGAACCAAGCTTCAACCTGTTCTCTATCTTACTTTACATCCAGAGCTTCTCCAAATGAATGTGTTGTGCCTTTGCATTTTCATGAGAGCTGGACTCAAACTCTTGCAGGGTTTTGGAGGGAGGGGGGGAGACTTATATTATTGAGAGAACTTTTTGCTGATGCTGGTCATGTTTTCTAAAGTCACTGCAGGACAGTTTGCGTGTTTGTTTTTAACTTTCATCTATAAAATGTCTTTTAATAGAGGAAGCTGCAGATGTGCACTCAGAGCAGATTTGAGCCTCTGTGACCATTCTGTTTGAAACAGACTGTTTTATTTTGGTGGCTGCTGCACTTTTGTCTGTCAGAGTTTAATAAATGGCTTCTTTTTTTTGCTTGAACTTTGGTCTCTTTATGAAAGGACTGTGGTCAGTATGAGGTAATAGAAAAGTGAGTGTTTTCATGTTGTTCAGAGACATTATTGTTTAGCCTTCTGAACCCCTGACAGTTTCTGGGTATGTTTTGCTCCTGTCATATTTCTACTCACTGTGGGCTCATTTTTAACTGCAATATAAAGTCCTGCACATCTATGGAATAGAAGTAGAGAGAACTCAGAAATAGCTATGATGTAGTGCAACACAGTATAGCATAATGCTGTAAATCAACACCTCAAACAACACATACTATAGATATTTACTACCTACATTTTTATTTGTTTCCATACTGGTCTCCTCTCTGCTCTGTGTAAACACAAACTACAGTTCAGATGAAAAGTTCCAGGCGTGTTTGCTGCAGCTGTGTCACTAATGGTTTCTCAGTTGTGCTGAGGAGCTAAGAATGTTTAATTTTTTACTAAATCTGTTGCAAAATGTTTATTTTTAGTTAATATTTAAATGAAACAAGTAGAATAAAGTGATTTTGGACGATTTTAGGCTTTGACTAAGTCTTCTGATTGAATGACACGTCAGAGATGATTAGTTCAAAGACCATAGGAGAGATTAAAATTCATTCTGTTTTCACGGTGCCTGGTTCTGATAAATGGTGTAATTTTTGTGATTTTTTAAAGATAACATGCCTGTAAAACCCACCAGCAGTTTTTGGGGTTCAGAGGGTTAAACTAAAGGACAGTTATGAGTCTGCCGATAGTAACCGTCTGTCCTCCTTTCTCCCCCAGAACCTCGATGCCGTCTCAGCCCTGCTACGGCTCCAGCTCCCCAACCCACGGAAAAGTCAACAAGCTGCCCTCCGTCAGCCAGCTCATCAACCCCCAGCAGCGCAACACGCTCACCCCATCCAGCATGTCTGGAGGCCTCACTGACAGTAAGTGTTGCCCTTTTGTTCCTCTTCCTGTCTGTCTCAGGCCCCCAAACCCTCCACCAGTCCTCCCTCGTGGGCTTATTGTAAGGTCAGCATGTCCCGGCAGGCAGGAGGGGACCTGAACGCCTCTCAGCCCCCTTAGACCCCAACCGGATAGACAGCTTCCTCCTCAAAAGAATGTGATCCCTGTGAGATTCTCCCGCAGGACTTGTTCTGATGCATCATGTGTCACGTTAGGAGTAACCTCTGCTCGTCCCGCTGCCACGTTATGTAATCTCCAAATCGGTAGAAAGAAGCCTCACAGTCGCTCCTTTTGTCTCTGCAGTGACTCCTATGATGGGAACTCACATCCCCATGAACGCTGACATGAGCTCACTGAGTCCCACACATGCACTGCAGCCTCAGCTTCCCCTGGTGCCCTCCTCCCACTGCACTCCCCCTCCTCCCTACCCCATGGACAGCAGCATCTCCAGGTACCTCTTCAAACCACAGCGTCACACAACCACCACTCTATTTATTCTTCTTGGTCCGTTTTGAAGATGTCTTTACTTACCTTCAAACATGTGGAGCCCCAGTGTGTTTAATATGTAGGGCTGCAGTAAACCAAAGACGGTCTTGGTTAACTGAAGCTGTTCCTACTCTTTAACTAGCTGCAGATTATCTCTAAATCAACTAAATCAGCCACAGTGCAATTCATGTGAGCCTTATTAGCCCACATGAATTCTGAATAAATATTAAAAGCTAATATTTGCAGCATATTAAATCATTTTAACCTTATTTTACACTGAAGTTATGATAAAACTAAATTAACTGGTGATCCCACAACAAGAACTACCGAAGAATACAATGCAGACAAGTTAGTCAGCTGTTTTCAGACGGTAGTTCATGCTGCTGTTTGCAAAATTTACACTCAACTTTTTGGACATCTGAACAAAATGCAGCCACATCGACAACTTTTTTGTCACGGTGTCGATTTGTTTGGAGGTGACTTTGAGTTCATTCAGTAACAGTTAACTAAATTAAACCTAACAATCTCCGTCAGGCTGGGACAGTTTAAAGCTGTAAGAAGGTCTTCGCGTCGCCAGAAGTAATGGATTAATCCTTGAAGTTTTCGATGTACCACTTTTTTACTTATTTAAGTAACACTAACGATTTTTCAACCAATAAGAATTTGATCGAATGAGAGGCTATCGAACGACCAGTCGACCTGGAGACTGCAGTCCTAATAATTAGTCCAATAATAGTTCAATATCAAACTTTAAATTCAGTCATTTCATAAAACTTAATTTGATCATGGCATCTTTCTCAACAGTAGTGTTTTCACTAAGCCCCGCCCCCTCACCTTTCAACCAATCACATCCTCTCAGCCTCCTTCAGCAATCTCCACAACTGCTACCAAAATTAGCCCGTTAGCTTCAACCAGATAAAGCAACAGCACCCTAAAGTAAGCCTGCTGCTGTTTATAAACACATAATGCCAAATAAAGAGTTACGTTTGTGTTTTCATTCTAAAGAAAGACACTTCTCCGATTGTTACAGAGGGTGGAGTCCTTCTAGTGCACTCTGGACCTTATCTCAGAAAAAGTATGCACAGTAGTCCTAAAACTGTCACACAAAAAAAGACTCCACAAAGTTGCATAAGTAATTGTAGTTGATAGCTCAGTGACTAACACCCCAGACCTTGGCATGGGGGATCGGTGGTTCCCGGTCAGGGCGCAGGTATCCAGTGAGGACCCTTAGGCAAGGTCCTTAATGCTGCCCCGCCTACCTACCGATGTACGTCGCTTTGGATAAAAGCGTCTGCTAAATGAAATTGTAACCTTGTACATATTTTTACAGGAGCAGGACTGCTGTATACCTCCATAGGATACAGCAGCTTGTTAACTTAGCAGTTGTTAACAGAGAGAGAAGCTGCTGGTGACAGTCAGAAACAATCTGATGACATAAAATACGTAAATATGGAATCAAAATAAACTTAAAAAGGGACATTGAAAAGGATATGAAGTTTCTCTTAAACTAAGAAATAAAAATTTGGAGAAATTTAATACACTATTTGACCATTAAAATCATGTAATACACTTCACTTATTTTATATTAGGATTTTATGTTCTAAGAACTAAATGAGTTAAACTGGTCTGAAGTCGGGGTAAATGATGATTATCATGCTGCAAAATGTACAAAGTGTGGCTTTTAAATACTGAGACTGAGCTCATGTCAGTGGAACCACAGCGTGCATGAATGAACCATGTAGGATACATCGATCAATCTGCTCGAGTTAAATAAAACGGAATTAAAGCATCAGTCTTACTTAATAGCTACGTCGTCTTTTTATATTGTACGTTGTGAATCACATTGTTTCAAATAGCATTGATTTGCTTCAACTAAAGAAAACACTTTTACTCCGTGTATTAACTCAGAGGTAACTTTCACACCTGAATTCATCCATTCAGATCCCACAAGTTTTTAAAAGTTGCTTACTATATAAAATGCATTCAGATATGTTCTTGGGTTTATTTTTTTCAGACAAGTAATAGTAGGAGATGTTGTTTTTCTGCAGATGACAGTCGAGGTAAAAACAAACCCAAAAACATATTTACAACTAAGACAAAATGAACTTGCTGGATTCAAAATGTATTCAGATTCTGATTATTTTAGTATGACTTGGGTGTTAAAAGTAGAATTTGCTGATGTGCTCCTCCTCTTCCTCCTGCAGCTTCCTCATTCGGCTGGGCTGCGCTGGCTGCTTGGACTACTTCACAGCACAGGGCCTAAACAACATCTACCAGATTGAGAACTATAACATGGAGGTGAGCCCTTGCCTATCCAACACGAGTCATTTGATGGGTTAGAGAGAAGAGTGGCTCCCCCTGCGAATACTAACGCTCCCCTGTGTAATGACCATTAGGACCTGTCCAGGCTGAAGATCCCTGCCGAGTTCCAGCACATCATCTGGAAGGGCATCATGGAGCACCGACAGGCCATGGATTTTTCCCCTCCTCCCCACATAGTGCGCACCACCAGCGGCGCCTCCACCGTCAGCGTGGGCTCCTCTGAGGCCCGAGGCGAGCGCGTCATCGACGCCGTGCGCTTTACCCTGCGTCAGACCATCTCCTTCCCGCCACGCGACGAGTGGTCCGACTTCTCCTTCGACCTGGATTCTCGCCGCAACAAACAGCAGCGCATCAAGGAGGAGGGGGAGTAAGACGAGCTCCGCCTTGTTCTCAATGTTCCCGTTTCTCATTTCACGCCTGCTGATGGAACATTTCGTTTGAAAAAGAAAAAACCTCGTTCTAGTGCAAACACCGCTGAGAACAAAACACATATCCACACAGAAATGCACTTATTTTCATGTTTGTTCTGCTTCTCGCTGAGGAGAGATTCATGGTGTTGAGCAAAGGTGCATTTTTATTATGTTGTAATTTCTTGAGAGCACTTAAGAAATGCTGAGGATTTCAAGTTTGCTTTGAGGTTTTGTTAAGTGTTCATGATTCATTCCCATGTTAAAGCATGACTGGAAACATTAGAGGGATTATTAGGGCTTATATTTCTGCTATGGGCCATAGCAAGAGTGTATTTTAGTTTGTACTACTTTTAAGATTTCACTTTCATGGTCGACTACACTGGTTTTTATTTGTGGCAGAAGTCAGCATCGATTGTATACATTTCAAACATTTCCTCTAAGAAGTATTATGTCAAGCGATGGGCGATTTATTCTCTGCTGTAGCTTCTGTATTTTTCTTTTTTTTTTTTTTTTACACGTGTTGAGACCAATGCATCAGTGCCTTTATTTTTATTGAGTCAGGTTGTGAAGTATGTGTGTTAAAGTGACAGACGGTCATTCATTTGATGTAGCCATATATAGGCCTAATGCTCTTGACCCAGTGTTTTTTCAGTTCAATGATACTATGACTGATGTCGTTTTGTTTATTCCTGTTTACTTCTGTGCAAAAGTGATCACATTTTGAGAAAAGGTTTTAGCAGCGGACGCGTAGCACAAGTATTGATGTTTTTTTATTCATGAACCATGTTTTGGTAGAGGTTTATTTCATTTGATAACTGGCCAAAACTGGATTTTTATGTATATAAGTTTGTATAGTTTTTTTTGGAAAGCCACCATCAAGGAACTGCATGATTTCCATGTGAACACTGTCTGGTGCCTTTACAACTGAAACATGTTACTGCCACAACAGAAAAAGAAAAATGTGTCCTGTTATAACGTGAAAAGTGTGCCATAAGATGTATTCATGTTATTACGACACAAAAATCTATAACAAGAAATGTTTTGTTTGTTCCACTAACATGAAAGCATCTTGTTAGAACAATAAACTTTCCGCATTATAATGTGATAGTGATCCATTTTTCTGTTTCTGGCAGTA
>OMNN01004087.1:1289-37018 GCA_900302755.1 Chromis chromis
TAGTAGTAGTAGTATTCATAGTAGCCCTAGTAATAGTTTAAGTTACAGTTAAGTAAAATTTATATTGTATGAATTATTGCAGTTACATATCTATTTTTGGCAGATTTAATTAAAAAAAGACAACAAAGGTGAGGAGTGACAAAAATATTCAAAATATTAAGAAAGATTCCTCCAAAATTGTGGAAATCACAGTCAATTGTGTTAAGTACAATAAAAAAAAAAAAGTTAATCATTAATTAATCTTGTGTATATTTCCATAACAATTCAGCACTTTTATAACTTACTGTAAATACTGTTTATTTATTTAATTTTTGATAAATAACAGATTCTGTTAGGAGAAGGAGACTCAACACATATGAGTCAAAGGCTGAAGGACACATAACTAAAACATTACTGAATATGACAAATATTTTGAAATAGCCTATTATACACACACAACAACACAAATGTATTTATTATTATTATTTTTCATCTTTTTTTGTCACTGTCTTGTGCTTTGTTTGTCTTTAATTTCACTTAATACATTTTATTATTTTCTTTTTAACTTTCCCTTTTTTTTCTTCTTTTTTTTTGAATTACATTACCCTTGATGCATCTGGGCAGTATGGGTAAAGTCATATTCAGACTAATAAACAATGTTTAATAGAATTTTTATTTAATTAATTCTACATGCATCTATATTATATTTTGTATTAATTTAAATTGATTTTATATGTAGTATTATTTTATATATTTGTTAAACATGACTCATTAACGGCTCCTTGTTGTTTGAACTTACCGGAAGGACGTCAGAGGTCAGCTGACTCGACCAAAACAAATATGGCGACTACACTCACGACGGTAAACACAGCGAAGCTTTTTGCGTGCTTTTCTTGTTTTTTCTTGGTTTTACTTACCGTATTTGGTAGATTTCATGTTTTGTAAAGTTACGATTTAACAAATAGAGTGTTTCTGGGGGATTTATTAACGAACAACAAGCGCGAATCCCGGAAAATAAACGGAAGTGTCTGCCTCTCGTTTAAAATCAAACATCCGCCTCTTTAACGCGTGTTTGTTATGTCTGTGTGGTCGTCGCAGCGACACGAGGATGATAAAACATGAAATAAACACGTTAACGGACACTGGTTGTACCAAATGAAGAGGTAACGCTGTGAACAAGATGTAACGTCTCTCACGCTGAACTAATGCACAAGAGATGGACTTGAACGTGGAAACAACCTGAGAGGTAAACAAGGGAAAGTTACGGATATTTGACGATGGGTTTGGTGAACTTTGTGATCTCCACTGTCGGAAAATGCCTGGACGCTGTGTGCTTACTGCTGGACCTAAACTTTCTCATCGTCCACACCGTGGTGCGGACTCTCCTGGCGGTTATCTCCTTCATAAACAACCTGCCCACCCTCCTCCTCACCTTGCTGCTGGAGCTGGGGAACTTCATTCTGTTTTGGGGCATGTCCATGGCGGAGGCTACATCAGACCTGGCCCACAGTACAGTCACCATGCTGGGGAGCTTGGTGCTGGCTTTGGAGGGGCTGCTGGAGAGCCTGAAGATGGTGGGTTACCTGTCCATGCACGTCCTGCTGCGGGGGAAGGAGCACCTGTGTCGAGGGCTGCTGTCGGTGCTGGAGGGCTGTGGCATCGCTGTCAGCCTGGTGGTCTATTTCACCAACACTGTGGTAAACTTTGCACTCATTGCCACCCAGAACATCTACCTGGCGGTGCTCAGCGTGTGGCAGACGGTGTCCAGCCCGCTGCAGAAGGTGCTGGAGCTCGCATTGACCTCATTCACCTTTCTGTACAGCAGCCTAGTCGGTACATCGGCTTTCCTGTGGTCACCCTGTAAACTGGTGTTGGACTTCCTGGTGTCGCTGGTGCACATGTTCATCAGCATCTTCATCCTGAACATCTATGGCCTCCTGCTCACTGTCACTATTGCTATGACGACCACCGCCTACCTGAACCCAGGACTGACCCGACGGGCAGCAGCTCAAATTATGGTTTACATTAACTCTTTTCCAGTACTGCGTAGACTGTATGTGGCTCTACACCGCCTCAGTTCAGACTTGTGGAGCATCCCACGATTTGTACGCAGTAACATGCAGCACCTACAAAGGATACTCCATCACCTCTACCTACTGGAGAGAGGACTTTGGCAGCAGTTTTCCCGACACAGCAGCCAGCTGGGCCTCGCGCTGCGGACACAGCTCCACAGGGACAACAACAACAGAGTGCGAGGCGACGGTGACCCTGGAGGGGAGAGGCGGGACCCACCAGATGGAAGGGCAGGAGATGGAGCCCACCAGGAGCTGCTGGATTTAGTTTTCCCCTCATCCAGCACAGACAGACCGCTGAAGAAGCAGTCGGCTTCAGGCAAAGACGGTAAACCTCTGCCTGCAGAAAATCTGCTGACTCTACTGAAGGAGCAGGAGGACAGGAAGAAGTGTGTGATCTGCCAGGATTGTATTAAGACGGTGGTGCTGCTGCCATGCAGACACCTCTGCTTGTGTAGAGACTGTACGAACATCCTCCTGAGGCAGCCCATCTACCAACAGAACTGTCCACTCTGTCGTCATATGATCCTCAACACCATGGATGTGTATCTATAAGGGACCAACAGAAGCAGATCTACGGAGCCTCACAGCCTGTCAGTATACAGTATTTACCACCACTGAAATCATATTGAAATGCTTAATATGTAATTACTAAGTCATGTTAGAGAAGAAGCCTGGTGATATTTTATTTGCTGTCACATGTCAAGACCAAAAAATAACAATGCTCCTCTTCCCTGACTTCAGCACTCAGCCTCAAACCTTCTCATTCCTACTAAAGTCGGCATTTTCATAAATATGTTGTTTTATTTTTAAAACGGTATTTTCCCTCAAACAGCTGTGCTCTGGAGTTTTTATCAACTGATACAGAAAATGTTGTGACTATTGGCAACTACTGCACTTTGACTACACACTCGTTAATAACACCACTTTATGTAAACAATAGTGGGGGAAAAATAGATCCGATTTTATAGAATTGGGTTTCAGATGTGTGTACTCTTTGAGAGCAGTAGAGAAATGCAAAAGAAAACACATGCTTTGTCCCGATTCCATATTATATATTAACTGTATACAATATACGCTATACTAATCTTTTTAGTATACCAGTTTTGCAGTTAGTGTGCATCGATGAGCCACAACATTAAAACCACTGACAGGTGAAGTCGTTAACATCTGGCATCTCGTTATAATGCAATGTTCTGCAGGGAAACCTTGAGTCCTGACATTCATGTAGATGTTACTTTGACACCACAAACCTAAACATGGTTTCAGAGCAAGCACACCACCCGTGGTAATGGCACTCCCTAACAGAAGTGGCCGCCCCCAGAAGGACACTGCATCCCGCCACATTGCTAAAACTGCTCAACGACTGCTTGAGGAACACAGCAAAGACTCCCAGAGGTGTTGACCTCGCTTCCAAATTCCCCAGATCTCAATCAAATTGAGCATCAATGGGATGCACCACAACATGGCCGATCCACGGGGGCTCCACTCTGCAACCCACAGCCAAAAGCCCTGCTGCCAACCTCCAGGTGCCAAACACCACATCCACCCCCAGATGTACTGAGTCCACTCCTACACAGGCCAGAGCTGTTTTGGTGGCATGTGGGGAGACATACACAATATTAGGCAGGTGGTTTGAATGTTGTGGCTCATCAGTGTTTCACCATGTTTTAATGTGTGTTTCCAAAAATGTAACTAAACTTTTTCCACACCAATCAGACTTTACTTTTTCCAGCTGTGAGCAGTTCTTGCCTTTACTTCATGCATCGCATTGTGGGATACTAATGTCAATCAGCAGTAGTACATACACTCAGAAGTCGGTGTTATTACCTTTTTTTTTTGCTTTCTAGCACAATCAGATCCTGCTTAGAAATATGGATTTGGGGCTACTGAGACCCACCGGTTAAAATCTTCCAGTGTTGCCACGTTGAGTCTCAGGTTGTAGGCCTGGTAATCTGTTGGTGCCCTCCCCTATGCTGAAATGTTTACCACCGCTAATGTCTTAAAATGTTGTGCTTTTAGCGGGCCAAGCTGTGAAGGCAGAGCGCTAACACTGTGCTTTACTGCATGAGTATACTGATGATTCCACACATGTTGTATGTATGAACGCTGTACGTATCAAAGTGCATTGCAGCTTTCACCATTTCAATCTCCGTCTGTAAATGATGACCACTTTAATTTGTACTGCTTCACTTTTCACGTAGAACTGTGTACAGAGTAAAACGATTTTGTGTATTTGAGGAAAGATGATTTATGGTTTTCCAGTCAGCCTTTATTCATTTTATTTGTTCTATTGATAGGGCTTTTCCAGTCTTCCACCAGAGGTGTATTACTGTCACCGCCAACAAATAATCCATAAATGGTTTTCCCTTTCTTTTGACATTGTAATAAAACAGATTTCTGTTGTATAAAAGGATCATAAACTAATAAGGATTTACAATTTCATTTGCTTTTGTTTTTCATATGTTGCTGTCTAAACTGAAGTATTGATATTGAGCTGTGTTTAAAGTTTACAGGGCATTGTTCTGACACCACTTAATGTATTATTATTGATGATGGATGATGTGGAGTCTGATTTAGGTTAAAAAGAAAGTGCCATCTGTCATATGGCCGCACATAAAAGCAATTTTTATTTTCCCCCATTTAAATAATTTTGTATGATTAGAAGACATTTTTGTGACTGCTCTTACATCATTTAATATCAAAGACTGACATTACTGTGTTCCCTGCTAGATTACACAGACGTCATTCATGGAAGTCGTCCGAGTGTCAGTTTTTGATAAGTTTGTGGATGATTTCTAGAGACTGTAGTCATTACAGACTACTCCTCTCAGGTATTTCTAAAACGCCTATGGCATTCCTAACTAAAGGTTGCAGTGTACTGAAAACAGCTCACATGACCATCATCTGTTCCTTCCCGCCGTATGTGTGAACAGTGAGGGACAATGTGATTTGAAGACGTGAATGTAAGTTGTGTTTTTTAAGATGCAATGGCTGCCACATAGCTGGCAAGTCTTCTGTTCGTAATAAAACAACAATCACTGAAGCTGTGTCTTGTGATCTTTTTAATCAGTCCAACGTGTAATTCTTGTAAATGTTCTCAGCCACACACACAGACGCATAACATTAATTTCTCAGGCCTGTAACTATAATGATTAACCTACAGATCATCTTCTTGTATAATCAGTTAGTGTTTTAGTTCATAGAATGTCAGCAAATGGCAGAAAAAATTACCATCAGAGGGTTACACAAGCCCATGATGTTGCTTTGTCCTGTAAAAATGAGAAAACCAGAAAACATTTCCATTTGAAAAGCTCACACTTGAGACTTTTTGCTTTAAAAAATTACTTAAACAATTTTTTAAAAAGTTGGCACTTAATTTTCAATGAATGTATTAGTTAATAGAACAATAGTTTCAGCCTGGAAGCTTGGAGTAGTAAATAGAAAGAACAAATATAGGTAAGACAAATGTGTAACATCACTAGCAGCTGTACCCCAACAGCTACTTCTGCACTGTAGACAAGTTGCCAAATCTTCACAATCATGCACGGTCATACACACATGGTCAATTTAGAATTACCAATTAATCTACCATGCATGTCTTTGGATTGTGAGAAGAAGCCAGAAGAACTGGAGAAAACTCATGCAAGCAGAGGGAGAGCATGCAAACTCCACACAGAAAGGCTCCAGTCTACCCGCAGGTTTGTACCTTCTTGCTGTGAGGCAAATGTGCTAAAAACCATCACTGTGCAGCCCTGGAGTTATTCAGCTAATTAAAAAACAACAGAAAATATGATTTTTTGGGGGAAAACATAGATAAGGTATCAGATTTTTTTCTGAGGCTAAGACTCTTCTCCAATGATTTTTTTTTTTTTTACCTTGTTAACTTGTCCATATGGTGTCTTTTTTATATGCTGGAGGACACATCAGAAGCAAAATAAGCAGTTAACACCATGGCTGAACATTTCCATATTGAAACAGCAGTATACAAATGACAGTCTAAAAAGCACAAACAGCCGGCAAGTAGAAACTAAAACCTGTCAACTTGTGGAGTTGGGCTTTCTGCATCATTAATCCTCCTTAGAATCGTTTTTTGGTTTGAAAATGTCTGGCTGAATTACTCCAATATTACAACTTGTCATTTTGTAGTGTTGAGTAGCTTTACGGGGTCACAGGTGAGCTGGTGTGCTCGAGCTGCAATGAGTGGTGGAGTGTTGTGTGCAGAGAGAGAGAGAGAGAAGTACGTAGATTTGCACATTCCCAAAAAAGCAACTGTTTCCATTTATATGTAAACCAATTGAAGGTAGGAGGGATTTTTTTACATGGACAAAACTTCTAAATATGAGCAAATTTACAGGTTTAATCAATGACCAAATAGGGGCTTTAATCTATATATACACCAATCAGCCATAACATTATGACCACTGACAGGTGAAGTGATTAACATTGATCATATTGGTACTATGTGGTGTTCTGCTGGAAAACCTTGGGTTTTGGCATCCGTGTTGATGAGACTTAGACACCCAAATAAACATTGTCCCAAACAAGCACACTCCCTCATGCAAATGGCAATCCCAAATGTCACTGACCTACCCCTGCAGGAAAATGCACCCCACCACATGGCAAAAACATCAAACAATCAGGAACATCGTGAGGAACATGACAATGGCCCAAGATGTTGATTTGACCTCCAAACTTCCTAGACCCCATTCTGATCAAGCATCAACAGGATGCAGTGGAACAAGTTTGTTTGCCAGAGGCCCCACTGCACAACCCAGAGTACCCAGAAGATCCACTGCCAACGTCCTGATGCCAGACCCCATAGGACATCCTGAGAGGTCCTCTTGTCCATGCCCAATGGTTCAGAGCATTTTTGACCACATAAGGGGGACCAACACAATATTAGGCAGGTGGTAATGTTATGCCTGATTGGTGTATTCTGCTATTCACTGTGGTAGGTCTGTGGATGCAACTTTTTAAACCTAAATATAAAAAGGGTTTTAGGGTCACAAAAAATACATTTATGTACATATTTTCAGGGCTGTGAGGAGGACAAATCCGTGAAAGATGGTTCACATCACTGGATGAATGAGTGAAAATGTGTTGCATCATAAACAACAGAGAGGCTACATCAGGCATCAGGTGAAACAACAGAACAGCAGGGAGGGAAAGGCCTTAATTACAGAACGACATTTTGGCGTGTCGCAGCAGAAAAAGCACCGGTGCAAATAATACAATTATTGAACACTGACATTACATTTAGCTTTCTGGTGTTCGTTATGGCTCACTGCTGAACATACCCACCACCATTACTGTTATTACTGACACCTGTGCTTTTGTCACTATGTGACAAGGAACAAAAGGCCTAGTTAGATATCAGATGGAATGCACATTCCTACAAGGCTTTTTATGACAGCGCACAGCTTGTATGACCCAGGGGATCATGTATGTTAGATGCAGAATTCCTCATCTGGAATGCAATAAAGTATTTCCACAGGGATTAGACACACAAGACTGCAGATTCCTGTTACTTGTGGACATTAAGCATAATGCACCAGTTGTGTCCAGAGATATGTCAGCTTTCACATCTTGCATCTGTGAAGATAATGGCGTTGCTTCGTGTATGAGTGTGGGGGGCTTGTAGGGTTAGAGGAGAGGGGCCCCTAATGGTCATTTGGGACCATTTCCCCAAATTCATGACAATTCATCAGAGCCTTGTGGTTTACAACTTCAGAGGCTTCGTTCTGGTTCCCAATGTTCACTCCAAAAATATCCCCAGCTTCACACTAGACATCTGCTAAGATTTTTTTTTAAATGCACTCAGTGACATCAATGTAAGATATACATTATAGTTCAATGTGTTTTTGCAGGAATAGTGAATTTTGTGTTGATATTAGATCATATTCCTGATGATTTATCTCAATGCTGACTCAACAGCAGACATGAAATCTGACCATCGATGTAGCTCAGAGGTGTGTGCAGGTTTGTGCTGCGTGACCAGGACTTCAACACTCTGTCAGAGATCAAAAACAAATCCAGCGGCTGTTTATTGTTCCATGACCTCTGAGTCCGGCCTCCAGCAGTGTTTATGTGTTGGTTGCAAATGAGGATGGTGCTAACAGAGGAAAGGAAGTTTAATGTCAGGAGAAGAGCAGGAAGGAGTAAACCAAGGAGAGCTTTATACTCCGGGGATGCGACCTCTTTGTTTTGACCCCGGTGGTCCTGGCTGGGAGCAGTGTGGGAAAATGTCAAACTCCAGTGCACTTATCTCTAGTTCGCTCAGGCTCTATTTTTTCTGTTTATGATCACTGTCTTTATCTTGTGCTCTGACCCTTTATTTCTCCATTTACAGCTTTAATCTTGGTGTCCTAATGAATGGGAAAACCTCTTTTAAAGCAGTAGAGTTCAAGCCGATATAAGAGCGAGTTTCTGCCTTGTTAAAATGTCAAAGATGGAGAATTTACACCAACGATGGTCCGGAGTCGACCCTGACCTCCTCTCTGTCCGACGGCGCGCACGAACAACAGGAGAATATTCCTGCAAAGATGAGCTGCAAGGGTTTTAGAGAAGTGTTTCTAGTTTTGACACTGGCTAATCTGACATGACACAACACAATCCTCCATCATGATGCAAAGACGAATGCACCAGTTCAAAAGAGGCTTAAATTTATTAGTTAAAATGTTTAAAAAATTGGAGATTTGGAGTGAGTTTGACAGTAAAGAGATAAAGGAGAGGCACGCAGCTCATTAAACTTGGCCTCCACCCAACCCAGACTCTACTGTAATTAAGAGGTTGTTGTAATTAATCCAGATAATCCTGATAGCCTCAAATAAATGCAGAGTGTGATGTTTGGGCAGCAGCGGCTCCTGAATTAGGAGGCTGGATGATAGTCATCAGGTCAGAGGGCTCATCAGAAGCTCCCATAGTACTTAAACTTTCACCCTCTGACTGAGAGAAATGTTAAGCAATGAAACGAGCCACTGTTTCTGCATAAAAAGAAGGACTGCTAGGGGCTGGAGGAGAACTAAAAGCAAGATAAATAGATGTACTGTTGCTGATTTTTTATACAATTCCTTATAAAAAATATTCCACCCCTTCTGGGTTTTTGTGTTCATTGGATCAAAGGGGCAGCTTTTTTTTGACACTGATCAACAGAAAACAAACCATTTAGGTAAACGTTCTAAATCTAAATCTAAATCAAAGCATTCATCTCTTTAATAGGACAAACCTAAATGGTTTTAAAGTTATGTAGTTCTTTAAAGTCTTTAAAATGAGTCTGTAGCTCAGAGAAAACACACCATGAAATGCATATTTTTATGTCCTTTGCACCACTCAAGAAGAATGAAAGCTACTCCTGTGAAAACACAAACATTTCTTTTTATAGCTGGTTTAAAGGCAATTTTGGGTTTGATTATGTGCAGTAAAAAAAGACCAATGTAGCTTCCTGACCACCATTTCAAAATGAAAACAGCCTGAATATCTGATTCTGTAATACTCTCCAGTGATTGCACTGTTTTTCTTTTTTAGAAATCATTTCCTTTGCAAGATTACCTTACAAGGTAAACAAGGTTTAAAGATTGTGCAATGACACAAAATGTGACAGCAGGCGTTTAAGAACCGCTGATGTAATCCAGCAATCAGTGGGGAATATAACCTTCTCCCGGTGGCTCTATTAAGTTATTCATATCACATGCAGACAGTTCAAAACTCAATATAGTATTCATAATTTTTCAAAGTAACAGTCGTAATGTTGCACTAGCTTTCATACATTTATAATGAACAGAGAAGAGAGAGCCATGGACCAGTGAGGTTTTCTTATTGATCTGTCCACTCTGAGTCTGAGGTGCTTCTCAAATGTGGTTTCATTTTATGAAGATAATCCCTCTAGTTTGGCATTTACTGCTATATAGATGCTATATAGGAATGGAGAGCATTTAGTCCACATGCATGACGATATTTTTGACAATTAAGACTGTAAATAATCTTTTATTATGATTGAAAAACAATAAATGGTCTTCTTTTTTTTGTTACTAATGTCTTAAGGGCAGGATTTTGGGCTTGTTTTGAAAGAAATCACCTAATTTATCTTGAGCGTGTCATCTGTAAATTCTATTAAAGGAAGAATATGCTCAATAAACACTGGAATCCCTTTATAGCTACTGGGACAGATGCTGAAATAATAAAATCCTAATGTATTTCTCATTCCTCTTTAAATTTATTTTAATATCCACACATCGTAAAGTCTACTCAGGGCTGTTGATACAGTTGAAGGGATCAATGCTGCCCAAACAGTCTGGAGAGATGATACTTGACACTGTTGCAGTGTTTTAGCTGCTGAACAGTGATACAACACTGCCCCCTGCTGGAGAAAAAGTATGACCATCAACTTTAGTAGAACCACCTCTGATGAAGATGGCACAGTATGAAAGCTAAAAGTGAAAAAATGAGCTGGATAACTCACTGTCTTCATTATGGATATTTGTATTTTTGTCTCCAAATCAGATTTTAGTTAGATTTTTCTTAAATTCTGCATTCATATAACACCATCCTATCTTTTAAAGCTTTTGAATTTTCATGTGAGAAGCAGTGAAGTCGTGGTACAGCTTCTGGAATTTGATGTCTTGACCTGGGGAGCAGTTTGTGTTCTACAATTAAACAAGATTTACACATGGTGGTTTGTAATATTGTTTATTTATATTTAAACATCTTTGAATTTGGTATAAAAAGAAATCACAATATTGCACAGGGATTTTTATTTTTATTTTTTAACAAAAATACTACCTTCAAATTGTGGAAGAAGGCTTTAAAGGAATAGTTAGACATTTTGGAAAATAGGCTTGTTTGCTTTCTGGCAGATAGTTACATGTGAAGATCACTACCTTTCAAATATTTGTGCTTTAAATTGAAATCTACAGGCAGCAGAAGGTTAATTTAGCTCAGCACAAAAAAGGTGTTCAAGGGTAGTAGAATCTGCTGCGCACACTGAGGAGAACAGAAGTCTGAAGTTTACTGGAAACCTACACGGACACCAATACCTGCTGTTTGAATCCCACCACACACTAAAACATAGATCCTTTTAGCAGCAGGCCGAGAATGTCCCTACCAAGACAGAGAGAAAAGAAATCAAGCATACGCCTATTAAGAAAGCACTAAGGACTTGTGGTTTTCCCAACTGGGCCTTCATTGAGTCAGCAAAAAGATCTGGAAAACAAGGGCACAACAGCGAACAGGGAAGAGAAGAACAGGCGGAACAACATTGCCATCCACTGTGTAGCTGTCGTATTTGAGAAATTACAATTGTATTTGAGAAATTGTATTACAGGGATTTTCTCCAAACACAACATACTGGTACAACTCAAACCCCCGTAACACTGAGAGAAAAATGGGTTTACTCCAAGGATTAAACTCCCAAACACAAGCAAAGCAACATTGTATACGTGGTCCAATGCAGCGAGGAGGGCACAGATATACAGTGGCATGCAAAAGTTTGGGCACCCCTGGTCAAAATTTCTATTTTTGTGAACAATTAAACAAGTAGAAGATGAAATGATTTCCAAAAGACATGAAGTTACAGACAAATATTGAAAAGAGTGTTTCATGTTTAACTTTATGCCTTTTAAAGATCATTTCTTCTACTTGTTTAATTGTTCACAAAAACAGAAATTTTGACCAGGGGTGCCCAAACTTTTGCATGCCACTGTATATAGGGGAAAAAACACAGAGGGAATCCGTTCTAAGGACAAGACCCAGCAGTTTACCTGCATCTGAAGGATAAGGGACAATGTTCATATTCAGGACAGAGAAGAGTGAAAGAAGCCATCCATGTCTAGCTGCAATAGGGGGATCTACAATGCCACTTATCAGGTACTTATAAGGCAGTCTTGAGACCAGATCTCTCCTTAGAAAGATCCACCATCATTAACACTTTCAGTCGTCCATAATGACACAAGGCATGTGAGTTTGGGGTTACTAATAGGCCATTAACCATGTGATTTTTAGGTGACAACGTATATCTGGGACTTTGCCATCAGTCAGTTAGAGCTGAAGAAACCTCTTGGATGAGAGGTGAATCATCTTCTAGGATCAAAAAGAGAAGTCCAGCTGTTTTCTACTGAAGCTCGTAAGATTACTGTGACCTGGATGACTGAGAATGTATACAGACAGAATCTGTCTTCCAGACTCTAAAGTGCTCTAATTAACAGAACCATCGAAGAAAAGTTTCTCAAGTTGCACTTCTGTTTCCTAATCAAAGCAAAACCTGTCAGCCTGCTGGTTAACTGGATTGGAAACTTTTTGGTGATGATGTAAAAGTAGGCAAGGTTATTCCCTTAAAACAACCTTAAGATTATCATGTGGGCACAAGAAATACACACACTAATATAATCAAATATAGTCTAACCCTATTTAATTAGAAAGATTAGGGGGGAAAAAAGTCTTCCAGATATTTTTAGGAGCTAGACCCACCTATGTTCCAGTGGTGCTCAGCCATAGGGTATTTGATTTCAGCATTTCTGAAGTCCCTGCTATGACCCTGCCTCTCTGCTGTGTATGTACACAGTGTCGTCTCTAATAGCCTCATCATTTCACCATCATTACACCCTATCTGCAACGACATTTTAATCCAAATGTCAAAGTGTCACCTTACTTTCCTTCACCCGAACAGACACCCTCCCACTCTGCATTTAGGGGGTGATGTCACTGTCTGCCTTGCCATCGGCTCCGAGCATTTACGGAGTGATTTACAGGCAGTGAACTAATGGAAATAACTGATTGATGCCAAGGGAAGATTGATTAACTCCTTGGATCTCTCGTTCCACCCTAGAGGGAATAGTTATGAGGATATATTTGGAGCTTAATTATGTGTAGGAGTGAGGGGAGAGAGGGGAAAATAGCATTTCCTCATGTCTGAGGTAGTGTGTTTGACAGACACAGAAAGCCTTTCATGGGTTCTGGTCATGTCAGAATTTACTCCACTAAATAAACAATTCTGCTTCAAGAAAACTGTCAAGAAACAGAGAAAAGAGACTCATTGCAGTGAGCTGTAAGAATAATACTTACCATGATCACTGACGGGAAGAAGGAGACGACTGACTTACACCAACCAGCTTGTGAGTCTGTCAAGGTACTTACAGCGTTTGGTGAAATCATTAGGCCGAGGTAAACACAGGGAATCCAGTGGAAAATGAATATTTTCCAGCCTTTTTCAGTTTGGTATTTACTTTGGTAGTTCTCTGCCTTTGGGAATAAAAACCTCAGGACTGGATGTTGGATTTTATTAATAAAAATGCCCCATGAAAGTTGATTAATCAGGCAGATCTGGAGAATAACTAAGTGGATTTACTGAAGTGTTTATAATTGTACTTCACTTGTATTTAATTTATTTTTTATGCAACTTTATACTTTCATATTACATTTACTTAACAGCTTTACCTATCAGTTATTTTTTACATTAAGATTTTACATATGATGCTTTTATATAATATAATGCAATGTTGAAGATTACACTGTGAGCCCTTACAAATAAGGGGCATCTATTCTTGTCATGTTTCAGGTGTCTGTGACTTTCTGCAGCTTCAACAAACAGAAAGCTTGTTTTTAAACTGCTCACATGGTTTGATTTTTAAATTTTTTTTAATTGAGCCTCAATGTGATGAAACTGTCCAAACAAAATGCAAAAAGTTTGAGAAAAGTAAAAGAAAAAAGTCCTTTTTTTCCCCATCACAGATTTATCTTGTAACCCATTGGTGGAAAGTAACTAAGTACATTTACTCAGATACTGTACTTTACTTCATTATTTCCTTTTTCTGATACTTTGTGCTTCCACTTCACTACATTTCAGAAGCAGAATTTGTATTTTTTTACTCCATCTGTCCACATTTTATTAGTTACTTTGCAAATTTAGTTTAATATTGCAAAAATAGGATCTGACTACTTTTTCCACCTCTGCCCAATAGAGGGGCCTTAACTCTGGGTCAAGAACCACTGAACTATATGTATAGATAGTATAGCAGTATAGTAGTAATAGTAGTAGTAACATTGATTCATCAGTTTTAACAGTCTAATGAGGTAGCATATAATAGTCTAAATAAACAGTCTCTACTTTGGAATGATTACTTTTACTGCATTTAGTGAGACTTGATGTTTTGTAATAATTCATTTGTATTTTTACATTAAATAGGAGTTGAAGAGTATGTTTACTGTGATTTATGGGTTTTGTTTTTCTTAAGTGAAGGATCTGAACTTTTATTCCAAAAACTTTTATTCTGAAACCACAAAGATATAGTAACAAAATGTGACTCAGCAGTTCTGTTTGAAGTGAATGATGTTAAATTGACTTACTTGGAGCTTTTTTTTTTTTTTTTTTTTACCAGGATATGTCCTTGAGCTTACACATAAAACAAGTCTCTCAGACGGCTTTCATTCACCTCCAAAATGCTGCAGAATGCTGCTATTAGCTTCTCTTCATTGGCTCCTTGTAAAAATCCAGAATAGAATTTAACACCCTTCTCCTCACATACAAAGCTCTTAATGACCAAGCTCAATTGTATGTAAAAAGCCCCATGGTACCACAATATCCCAACAGAGCACTTAACTCTCAGACGTATTTGTGGTTTCTACAGTTTCCAAAAGCAGAATGAGAGTGGAGCCTTCAGTTATCAGGCTCCTCTGCTGTAGAATCAACTCCCAGTTTGGGTTCAGGAGGCAGACACCCTCTCTACTTTGAAGATCAGGCTCAAAACTTTCATTTTTGATCAAATTTATAGCTACGTCTGCCTCAAGTGACCCTGAAGCATTTCTTAGTTATGCTTCTATAGGTCCAGACTGCTGGGGGACTTCGCACTGAGCTCTTCTACTATCCTCTCCTTCACTCCCTGTACATGTATATACCACCATTGCATGTCATTAACTTTGTGTCTTCTCTCTCCTGTAGTATCTGTGGCTCTGGAGCTGCAGATTTCTGATCAGCAGTTTCTGGCTTCACCAACCTTCCCATCATTTATTGTTCTTCGATGCATTGTTTATCTGTTTTTATCTGCTGTACAGTTCTCTTCCCCCTTTACCCTCACCCCAACTGGTTGATGCAGATGGCTGCCCTCCCTGAGCCTGGTTCTGCTGGAGGTTTCGTCCTGTTAAAGGATAGTTTCTTCTTCACACTACAAGTGTATAAGTACTATGTGAAGTGCATTGAGATGACTTATTATGTGATTATACATACATATAAAACTGAACTGAATTGAATTAAGTCAACATTCAATCTAATCTCTTCACATTTCCAGTAATAATGTGTATTTATAGCCAAAACTCAAGTGGGTTAAAGATTTATTCATGTCTCGTGTTAGCTGTGTAGCTACTGATGGGAAACAAAGTGCAATAGTTGCATAAACACTGTTTGAATTAGTGGCACGGAGCTGCCTGGTCGGCCACTGTCACAACATCTGTTACAAGAATTAACTGTCACAGCAGTTTAAAGGCTGCAAGTGGAGAACAGATACAGAATAAACAGCACTACTCAGTGTATGTACCTCACACTTCACCAGTACGGTATGTGCTATTCACGTAACATAGTCTGGCGTGTTTTATTTTATTTCTTGCACAAATACAGCTGTAGCACGTCGCAGCAGATTCATTTGTCTTTATCCAGAACTTCTCAATTAGAAAATCAAATAGTTGTGGTTCATTTCCCTCAGTGGGATCTGACTTTGTTCATGAGCACTTGTCATGCAAACACAGCCGAGTTTTTCCAGTCGGAGTACACCAGGAAGCCGCTGAAGGTGCTGTCTGTCTTGGTGCTGGAGTAAAATCCATTGTACTCTGAAAGCGCCATCTGGACCCACACCTGGTCACCAGGGACGAGGTGAAGCAGGGAGCCGCCTGACAGAGATGCAGGTTTGGGCCAGTTGCCATAAAACTGAAAATAAGAAGCCACCACGTGTCCATTCTTCATCAGGTCAAACTGCAGGCTGGCACGGTAGACTGTGGCGTGGACGGCAAAGTAGTAAACTCCAGGGACTTTGCAGGTGAAGCGTCCCGTCTCTTTGTTGTAGTCGCCCTGTTCGTTTAGCATGATGGTGTCAAAGTGGACTGCATCGCCCACATTCAGGGGTAAAGTGAGGCCCTGAGACAGTTTGGCACTGAAGGCTGATTTGGGAGCCACTGCACACTCTCCTGGCTGCCCTCTCTCCCCCTTTTGTCCAGGGTCACCTCTGTCTCCAGTTAGGCCTCGTACCCCCGTCTCACCTGAAGAGGACAAACATGAGCATCCAACACTGACAGCATCAGACACTAACATAAATAAAACAGAGTACCTGCTTCTCCTCTGTCCCCTCTCTGTCCTTTCTCCCCTGGAGCAGCATCCCTACCGTCCCTCCCGTCTCTCCCCGGCTGACCGGGGGTGCCATGAACTCCAGGAGAGCCGGGGGTACCAGGGTGACCAGTGCACAGACTGGGAGGGATCTTGTTGTCTTCTAACTGGTTGGAAAGATGGACTTGGAGGATGAGGAGGGAGTGCAACAAAGGTAACAGCCGGAGTGAAGTCATTGCAGTGCCACGGCTGAGAGAGAAAGAAGAAACAGAAAAAAATATAAAGATAAAGGAAAGAATGTGTGGAAGCAAACAAAGCCGTGGGGGAGTGACACCAATGGGAGACGATGGGAGCACATATTTGATCTGATAAAACAAAAGTGCACCGCAAATCCCACTGCAAATGTAAATAAAACTTCAGAATTAAAAATGGAAGGGTAGAGCCATATAATTTTATTTAAACTGCAGCATGTGTAAACACTGAAGAAGGTTTTCACAATATAACTGAAGACTTTTCAGGATAATTCTTAGTTTGCTTTTTCTTGTCAAACAGAGCATGACAAAGGATTACAAAAGTTTCCACTTCGTTGGCTACAAGTCGTCTCTTAACATCAGAAAAAACCTGCAGGATGATGACTAGTTCAAACTGCTGCACAGTGTCTTAGTCATGTTTTAGTCACGGAGTTCTATGACAACGTGTGAGTCAACACTGATATTTAGCCACAAAACAGCCTCTAAGAATAGTCTGATTAAAAAAATGGTATCTATTATTTCTGGACTCCTGTTTTAAACATATTTATTCATTCACTTTGTGTATTAAGAAAAAAACTATTATAATACCTCTGTTTCAGTATTTTCAGCAAATTCCTCACTTGGTTCGAGGTAAAAGAAAATCAGCATATCACATTCCAACTTTTCATTCGATTTCAGTTCAGCCAGAAGTGTAACCAAGTAACCAGCAATTTAGAACAGATGAAGTTTTAAAAATGTCCTTCTCCACTCAGGTGTAATAGCTTTGAAAATATTTTTGAAACTTTCCTAAGTGTAGATTTTTTACTGATATTTGACTGCAGCAGCATACACACTTAAACAGCTTGTGTTTATTAACACAGCTGCAGTTTATGGTCCAACAGGTGACTCATTTTCCTCAAATGATCGAGTTGAGAGTCGTGATACTGAGAACAGCATGCACCTTTTTAGGGAAGGCACGTTGAAGGAAGTGATGCAGGGAAAGAAAAAGCTTAAAAATAACCAGAAGTAAAGGAAAATCCTGCGATAATCAAACAGAAACAGTGAGGAGCATCATCCATGATCCCAAACTGATTTAACCTTTACATAACCAAAGGAAAAAAAACCTTTCTTATGCTTTAATAACTCAAAATGAAAACAACATTACAGCCCAGTTTACAGGGTGAGAAAGTCATGACAAAATGCATTTATAACACATCATTTATACTGTATGATTGCCACATTTCATTAATAGCCACATAACATTTGATTTATGTATGATTTGCTCATTTAGCACAAACTGCACACATCTCCTAAACAACACATTAATACTTTTGGTTTCTAAACAGATGTTTCTTATAAAAGTCTGATGAGATGCTGAATACCAATCAGTCCACTCAGAAACTGCTCACAGACACACCTAAAACTTAAACTCTGTCTCTGCCTCTTGTTTCCTGTTTGGTTGTGAGCATGAATCAACAACATCTGTCCTCTGTTGACATCTACATCCAGATAGTTAGCAAATGTCACAGTCTGCCTTGTATAAACCTAATAAAATGTGACTATATTTGGATTGCAACACCTTTTTTATCTTTTCCTGCAACCAGGATCTATTAAAGACAAGACACAAGTCTGTCCCCTGACTGGAAGAAGGACAGACGTCCCGGCACCATTAACTAAACTGATGAACTGAGCAGGAGAAACACTTGCAGCTGCCAAACAGCAAGTTTAGTAATGAAAACCTGCTGTTTGTGGCATGCCGTAATAATGAGAAATGCAACATTTTGTCATCTAGCAGCAGGTCCCCTAACTGGAATTGAGAGCTTACATCCACAACAGCTGCAGAAGGAGAGAGAGAAGAGGGAGGGAGAGACATAAACAGAAAGAAAAGGGAGAAAAGGAGGAGGGAGAAAATCTTCAATGTCAGCATTCCTGGCAGGAGACGAGAGCAGACGAGAGGACAAATACTGGAGAGTCTGAGCAGCTGCTCACTTCTCAGTAGCCCTCAGATGATTGGAAACATGAATGTTTTCAGTGACAGCACAAGAGAAGAATCCACTGTTTATAGACCACTAATACTTTTATTTATTTAGAGCGTATTGAGTTTGGAGGAAACTTTTAGGACAGCTGTTTTTGCCTTTTCTTTTTGCATGTTATCAGATTAAGTCCAAATGTTATCAGTTTGAAAAAGCAGCTTTAATAACTATGGTGGAAGTTCAACCCAAAAGTTCTGGTGTTAATAAAACTACAGTCCAGTGATTTAGATCCAGTTTTACCACCTGGGTGGGTGAGATGAAGGTTTAGAAGGCAGATCAAGATCCATCCATCCATCCAGAACAGTTTGACATGCTGCCTTAACACCAGCTGGAATGTGATGATTTTATCCACGTTTACTGTAACTCAACATCAGGCTGACAAAGAAGGCAAAGCTGCCCATTTATTTTAACCATGTATTTCTGGGTATGGTCTTATGTAGTAGTGGGAAGTACTGTAGCTGAGTACTCAAATTCTGCAAGTAAGTCGAATTTAGATTAACTTGTACTTTTAGTAGAGAGAAGTTTTTTTATTATTATTGTTATATTTTTACTTTTAGTGCAAGAAGAGCTTATAAATATGATATAGCTACACCATTTAAATACTGCTTAACCTTGTATCAGTAATATAATAATAGAAAACTTTTACTTTTGATACTTTAACCACATTTTGCTGACTATTTCTGCACTTTTACATCAAATTTGGAATGCAGGACTTCTACTGAGTCATTTTCTGAATAACAGTTATATCTAGCCAATGCACAATGATGCACTATGTGGTAATTTAGTTTATACTGGATGGTCTGCAGGAAAAAAAAAAAAAGATGCCAAAACCTTCTGTTTCGACCCTTTCATCTGCACTGAAGAGCAGCTTTCATGCTTTGATTCCTAATGTTTAACTCAAGGAATGAAGCCAAACCTTACCAGATGATGGAGTGAAGTCTTTGGGTGCTGCTGCTGCTGCTGATGTTCTTGTGAGTGTCGAAGGGAAAGCCACTGGAAGCCTGGCTGGGAAAAACTGAAAGAGAATGGTACTGAAATCCAATTAGAAACTGGGGTGGGTGGGACAGGAGGAACCATGGGTGGAGGAGAATAGGCAGAGGAAAAAATGTGATGGTAATCCAGCACAAATGAAAAAGATACACAACCAAAACACAAAGTGTGTCCAAATCAGAGTGAGGGGGAGGGATCAGAACAGAGGAGAGGAGGATGATAAATGGAGGAATGTTTGGGGATGTTGCATAACAGTGTTGGGAAAACTGTCCAAGAGCACAGAGGGTTGAGAGGGCTGTGGTCAGAAATGAGCTGTCCTCCCAGCTTATTACACAGAAACAGCACTGCTCACAAAGACAGTCCCTCGACAGAAAAACAAAGAGGCAAAACTGATAAAAAAGCCAGAAACACACATACTTTCACACACTTTCATTATCTGCCTCCAAGATGAAGTAATTTGCTCGATCCAGATAGCATCTCCTCATATCAGTCTTCCGCTCAACCAGGACTCTGACAGTAATCCTCTTTCCCCCTGTAATCCTTCAGTGGTAGCGTTAAGTTGATAAAGCAAGAGGTCTTAATATCTTTTTGGCAAGTGAGCTAAACCTGAGCTGATTATATTTTGCTGCTCGCCTTGAGTCCGGGCCAACGACAACATGTTTTCACTGTTATCATGCAGCGGTGACCCCAAAAGGGCCGATCCTGTGCCAAAACTGGAGATGGGATCACAGTACATTCAGCTAATCGGTGTGGAGAAAACTGAGTGAAGTCTTGGAACATTAGCAGTTGACCAACGAAGTGAAAACACAGAAATATTTTCTACATGTTTATTTGTTAGAAGTCATCTGGTGATAATCTACAGTGTGCAATAAAAGTATACCCCTGTGCAATATCATTGAAATATCCAGTGATTCAAATGTGCAAGTATGCTAGTCTTTGCTCTTATGAATAGCCAAAAATAACACTATACACTGAAAATACAAAGTTGAAACTCAGTGGAAAAAAGTGCATAAACCAATGATCGCTAACACACAAGTTAGAAACTCTGTGATCATTGAAACTAAATTGAGTACAGCTGGGATTTCCAATTAGCCTAACCACATGAACATGGTTAGAAAATGATCTGTGAACACCAGAACTTTCCCAGTTTTTAACGTACGGGCTGTGTCTGTCTGCATGTCTGCATAAGAAAAAGAGTTGCCAGAGGAGCTGACAAATCTGACTGTGAGAATTCACAAACATGAAAAAGAATACAGAAATATCTGAAACACAGTTGCAGCAGTAATCAGGAGGTATAGAATGAGCTGTGGTACCACTAATAAGAGCTGCAGTGGTCGTCCTACTAAAACAATGACATGGACATTGTGCTACTTGCACAGTCTAACTCTAAAAAACAGACAAGTGGGCAAGTGCTTTAAACATGCCACAAGGGAATGTAATTATGATTTTAATGAAAATCCTAATTTCTGTGACAGCTCAGACAGTGTGAAGGACATTGCATAATGTCAATAAAAGGACCATTGCATACTCTTTAGCAAAAAACTGCAAGATGAAATATTGCTGAGGAACATTAAAAATAAAACCAATGAATACTGGGAGAACTTTCTTTGGTCAGATGAGACCAGAGTGAATTTGTTCAGATAGCGTCCAGCATGTTTTGCATGTACCTGGCCAGGAATACCACAGTGAATGCATAGTCCTGACAGTGGAGAACAGGGGTGGGACTGTGATAATATGGAGCTGCATGAGTGTGAAAGGTGTTGGGGAGAGGACATTTATAGATGGATATACCAAATACGTGCTGGCAAGATGACTCCCAGTCTGCAGAAGCTTGGCACAAGAATACTATTCCAGCATGATAATGATCCAAAGCACACGGCCAAGATTACACAAGAGTTTCTAAAGACGAAAAAGTGAAAACTATGACCTGACCAAGTATGTTGGCTGATTTGAGTCCAGCAGAACATATTTGGGATATTTTAAAGAACACGATAGAGAAACACAACCAGGCAAAGAGCAGCTGAAAAAAGAAGAAGAATGAAAAATGGCAGAGAATCTCTCCTAAATTTTAAATCCTCCATGCCAAAGAGAATGTAGTCTGTCATTAAAAATTAAAATGGCCATATAAAGTGTTGAGAAAAATAAAACATTTGAATCTCAGTAATGTACTGACTGTTGTTCCAACTGTGGGCCCTCAAATGATGCAATTATTGCAATTTTGAATCCTTTCACTTTTAGGTGATATTGCACAGGGGTGTACTGACTTCTGTTGTATATTGAAAAACTATTTGTTTCAGAATTGCATCCAGTAATCATTTGTAGCCATGTTGGCAGTTCAAGGAATTGTAATCCTGTCCTATCAGTCCTCTGCTTTGGTCCAAACTAAAACATCTAAACAACTTTTTAAATGATTGTGGTAAAATTTTGCAGATCCATGTTCCCCAGAGGATGAATGTTGATGACTCTGGTGATCCAATGACCTCTCATCTAGCACCACCATGAACATTTGTAGATTTGAGTTGACTGTTTGGTGGATGGACTGTCTTGGAGTTTGGAGATTTAGTGTTTACCTCAGGATAAACTGCAGTAACTTTGATCCTCTAACTTTGAGGACTTTAAGAGGAGGATCAGCAGATTCCTGAGACGACCTTCACTACCTTGGAGCTGAAGCCAGAGCAACAAGCTGAAGGTCCCACACATGTAGTCTGAATGAAGAATTCAGGGCGACCCAAACTAGGGTGGCGATGCACAACCAAGAGTCCTGTGAACCAGACTTGGTGCTGATCTCTAGAACCTCCAGGCAGATTGTTTTCCTATGACACATCAATCACTGGGAGGACCACACTGACGAAGACAAAGACAGAAAGATGTCAAAGTTTTCTGAGCTAGTGAAAAACATTAAAGTGTGATTCCATTGAGGTAGGATGTAGAGAGTTGGCAGAACAATCCCTCTGCAGGAGGGAAGGGACATCAGGTTTGCTACCGAGGCAGCAGAAGTTCTGTTGTGTCTGTGGAGAGGAGAACCGTTGGTGGTGTTGTGTTACCTGGACATAAGCCAGGGGTCGTCTGAGTCATCTGAGTGAGAGTGTCTGATCTTGAAAGAAAAGAAACATCACTGATGTTAAAAGTAAAAGTTCATCTGGCACTGAATTTTAACACAGTGTGCTGTAGCTTGGTGCAAAATTATGCACAGTAGCCAGGGTTTACTATGTTGTTGTAGTATAAGAATTTACCAAAGCCCTGTATTGGGATTGTGTCCAGTAGATTTGGAGAAAAGTATGCATATCATATTAAAACTGCAAATGATGAAAGTGAAAACTTTGGATTTCGTCAAGGGGGGCCAGTATTTTTACTGGAGTGCTGGATTTCTCAACCTTTGCAGTAAAACTTTAAACACTACATAATTTCCGCCAAATTAATTCACTCTATATGTGTTATAGTCACTTATTGAGGAAATTAAAATTACATAATTGCTTATAAAAATGGGCATCCACCCTGCAGTTTATGAATAAAATATTTTGCAGTGGGATGCATGAGAACAAAGAGTGAAGCTGCTCTGGGTGAACACATGGCTCTGCTTAGAGTTTTAACACTGAAATGCTGCTTTTATGGGAATGTGGTGAGGAGGGGGTTTGTTGGTCAGCAGCTCTGTTAAACAAGAACTGAAACTCCTTTGAATTCGAGTCTCCAGGCTGTTGTGAGGAGGAGTTCCAGCTGACTCCCGTGGAGGCAGTGAGCTGCGACTGAAGGTAAGACATGTATTTAATTAGCAGCACCAGAATCAGCACATTCTGGGCCTGCTACTCTAATTTCCTGTAAGAATCCATAAACTGCTGCTCAGAGGATTTACTGGTAATTTGGACCACTTGGCAACCCAACAATTTGAATTCACTTCCAGTGGGTGGTATTGAAGTGTGATTGAGTTGGCTTAAATAAAAAAGGCAGTTTAAGTTTGGGGTTTAGTCTGTGTTTTAGAAACAGACCTACTTTTCTCAGTGAAAATAAAGACCACCTTGAACCCACGAACTGTGAACACAGATGTTCTGCTTTTCCAAAGAAACGCTGCAGTGTGATGATGCACTGATTTCCCACAACTCTTGGCAGTGGAAAATACATTCATTATTTTGACCAAAGCTAACTGACTCACTAACAAATTTTATATTTTAAATAAACTGCCACAAAAGTAAGTGGTTCTGATCTGACGTCATCCTATTGTTCTAGAAACTCACAGAAAAATAAAGCTGATGAAGTTACAGGAGAAACACCGACACAACACACAGGAAACAGTAGCTTCTAATCCTGATGATGTATCATGTTTTAAGGTCTTAACTCCAACATGCAGAGCTGAAACAGTGGATCAGTTTATCCTTAATTTACATACAAACATGTAATCTATCATGTTAAACTCATAAATGTATTTTGGAGGATCAAATTTGGCCATGTTACATTATAATAAACCAAATTAGCTTTGGGTATTGAACTGGGTCAGCCTCGGTTCTGCAAACACTTGGCAGATTGATTGATTGGTTGTTTGGTTGGTTGGTTGGTTGATCATTTAACTTTGGAACATTTTAATGCCAAAGATTAACTGAGGAAGCATTTGGCAGACAATAAAAATGTTTGAAACAATAAATACTGTATTTTAGTTTGAGTTTTGGATGCATTTCTTCCTGTTGTTCTAGAAATCCATTGGTTTCCATTCATTTCTATGCAGAAAATGAACACTGGGAATAAACTTTAAGTACAGACTTAACACTCTGTACTGTGTTACTGTTGAGTTACTGTGGAGTGTAATCTGTATAGGTGGCTTCAAGTATAAAAACGTCTTAAGAATGACAAGGTGAGAAACCACAGTATAATGCAGTACAAATCCCTGTATCTTTTTCTCTCCAGGTGTTGGCTGCTCCAAACATATTGGCCACTTTCTGGCTGGAAACTGTGGCTCCAGTTTATCACAGACAATTAGTTTATTGCACACTCCTGGTCCATTCCTTCACAGTTCAATTTCTCTCAATTAGTCTCTGATTAAACAAATGAATCATTCACAATTAGTTAAAACATGCCAGGCCAGGTTACAGCTCTCCTTTGTGCAGGCAGATCTCTTGATACTGACCAGCTTCTCTCCTCTCTGCTTCATGTAAATCAGGCTCTCTGTTGTGCCTCAATAAAAAAGCAACACATAAATGAGTTTATCTCATCTCCAAATAAGCTGTAATAAAGACAACAGCATGCAATATCAAAAAGAAGACAAAGACAAAACCAAATCCAGTGCGTGGGGGGCAGGTTTCCTCCCTTCATCCTCTGTGCACATTTTACTAGACTTGAAAGTTTACATGAAAATAATGTAAACTTGACATTTAATATAAGTCTACGCAACTCAAACAAGTACCACTCAAGTGTCAAGAGATATTTATGAAATAGAAAGCAGCAGACGCCTAGAAGAATAGAAAAACTACATTTGAACAACCTGCAAAAAGGAAAACCCCTTGTTGGCCTAAAAGCATCTGCTAAATAAGATCACGTCATTTTCTAAACCACTGGTAATGAGTGAAAACATGTTTCTGTAAACTCAACAACTGCCCAATAAAACAGTAAAGGAGGCGAGAGACAGAAAAGAGTAAAGGAGACATGTTTATTATTTAAACTATCACTTAAATAAAAAAGTGCATAGAAAATAAACATGATTAGAAACTTTTCTTTTTACACTTATGTACAACTTTGTTTCCTAATTATACATTCAACCAAGTAGTTTGTGGTTTATTTTCACGGTGGTGATTTTCCTTCATTTCGTTGATGTGTATTGAAAGAACAATGTTAAATGGGAGAAAATATGACTGTTGTGAATACCGTTATTACAGAGAGCAGGAGGAAATATTGATAAGACAAAGGTATATTCAAGGCAAAAGAAAACGAGCCTGTTCATGATCCACGATCCCTCTTTTGTTCAACATCCCACTGTACGCTTTCTCTGTGACACCACGTCCCATCCTAGGCTGATAACGTCTATACAAGAAACAATTAGAAAATTACAAATACAGGTTAAGTACTCGTCCGACCTCTCCAAAACCTTGACTTGTAATAGAACAATTCAGGGTGGATGTTGCACAAAATAAATAAATTAAATGTTTTCAACATCAGCATTATCTCAGCATTATGACTTTCTATAAAAAACAGTACATAATAAGTACAACCAAAGCTTCGGAGGAGAGAGAGGTGATCAGGGAGACGTGAGAGGTTTCCAAAATGAAAAGAAAAAGACATTTTGGTGGGATCTTTAAACTCCTGGTCAGTCTCCACAAACCAAACTCTTTAATTTTACCACATCAAGTAAGCCGTCTAAAAAGTCCCTGTTAAAATGTAAAAAAAGAAAAGAAAAGAAAAAAAAAAGAAAACTGAAAACAGAAAACATTCACTACAACAACCAGAAAACAAACAAAAAAAACAAACAAAAAAAACCCCAAATGGCTGACCTCAAGAAGTTCACAACCACATTAATACAGTTACATTTCTCATCACATAAAAACCGTTTCTTTCCGGAGAGAAAATAAAAGAAGAACTGCAATGCTCCTTGCTGGCGAAGGAACACTCACAGGCACAGCAAAATTGGTACTGGATATCAATATACAAAAGAATGATGCACGTTAGTTTTATCTGATAGTACTGTAACACAAAACCATTATAGAGTACATTGAAACATTGCTATTAACCATTATAAATCTCCTGTTTTGCTACTGTAACTAAGTTTGTCTGTCCATTCCATATATTGTATAGATACTAAAGTACAAGAAATTACTATGCATGTTTCTGTATAATATTGTTAAGTATTTATACTATAATTACAGATACCGACGGAGAAGGGCCACTGGTGTGGCGTGGTAAAATGAAGTCCAAAGAAACAACAGAGACCATTTCCTTATTGTATATAATATGCTGTTTAAAACAGTGAAATAAATGACTTGAACCTTCTGACCCTGAAAATGCAGAAGTGTATCTCGTGAAGTGAGAGTCGTAGACAGAGCCCTTGGCATCCGTGACCGTGTCATCACCGATGCTAGCGTGAACTGTTTGAGCTATCCGGTTGTCCTACAGACAGAAACGCCACCGCTGTTCACACATCAGTATTATTCCCAGTGCTGAAATGAAACTGCTGCTGCTGCCCAGTTTGAGGTCGTATCTACACATCTTCCACAACTACCAGGGTTGCTGACAAGACAACTGAAAACAAACACAGCTGACAAAGTATCATCACGAGTCTGGTGATGCGGAGGAAGAATATACATTCATTGTTGACCTTAGCAGCAGATCCCAGCGAGCCCAATGTTGGTGCCGCTGTACAACCGCGAGGCTGGCCTGTCAGTCAGGGCGGAGGGGTCTCAGTGGAAAAGCACAGCCGAGGTTTGCACAAACTACACCGTCAGGAAGGAGAGGGCTGCTGGTGTGGTCCCTGCCTTCGCTTTGTTGCAGAAAAAGAGTCAAGTGCACTTTGCTAGAGCCTCAAACACCGCTGTCAGGAGTCGTCAAGACCAATCCAAGTCGACCAAACTCAGTTGTTGTATCAGAGCCTGATGCACAAAGCATCCTCAGTGACTATCTGTGCTTGTGGTTTCAGCATTAAGAGTTGCATTGTCTGTCTGGAGAGAGAGAGCTGAGTTTTCCAATGTCTGTTCAGTGCCTGTGTCACAGCTAAAGTGCAAACCATTTGTGGGTCATATTTTAGTTTCAGTTCACAACAACAAGGGCAGTGTGGGAGTAACTGCTAATGGCCTTTAGATGGTAACGAAGTCAGCATGAACGGCAGACAATAAATTAATTAAAAGGGACAAAACGGAGCAAGTGACTTCAATCGCATAATGCAACCAGTCAGTCTAAACAATCTGCTGAAATATTCGGTCCAGAACATGAAGGCTTGTAAGAAAGAGGAGGCGTGCTCATTTTCAACTAAGGCAAACCACAAGGAAAGGAGACTGGGTGAAAGAAATACTTTCCAAATGCTGGTGAGCGCTGATGAACACTCACCGGGACAACATGCTTTTGTAAATGAACAAATTGGCTCAATGGAGATATGATGAAAGAATTAAAATAAAGGCACCTCTTTATTATAGACCAAGTCTGCAGAGGGACATAACACCTTAAACTGACAGGACTGTTGTTGAATTTGACTTGTGTGAATAGTTGTATGCTGCTAATTGGCTGTAAGCCTGTCGACACTCGGCTGATTAGTGACTGAAAACTGAATCACTTCGATATGACTGCAAGGTAGCAGCCTGTAAATGGACTTGATTCTCGGTGTGATGTGGTGTGGAGACAATAAGGCTGGAGAGAGGAGATATCTGCTATGGATCAACAATCTAAACTCTCTCAAGTGCATAATAATAGTTCACATGACTGCCATACTGCCAGCTAGAACTGAAACAATTAAAAAAAACGTCAACTCTGACCAAACGGCCCGGGATAGATAAAGAGCTACTGGTGGACTGAACTAAAAAGGGGACCAAGCCACAGACCAGCGTCAGTCTTTGGAATCAAAGAAAACATTCAGGCTACAAATTAAAAGAAAAGAAAAAACAAAATTACAACAAAAAAGAACAACTTTTGAAAAGGCAGCAGAATACAAAACATAGAGACCAAGCATTAGTGTTTGTAAACCTCTATTTCCTACAAAAATGGCAATAAAATAAATACGATTTTTTAAAAATATAAATACCATCATTAAGTGCTATTCACTAGTGAGTGCTTTTTAAGTTTTTTTGTAGAAAAATATACATTATTTACATTTGTTTTTTAAAAGCAAGCATGATATTTCCCTGTCCATAATAAAAAGACAGATAACAGACAAGACTTTAGAAGACAATACAAATAAAAAACATTTTTCCATAGTAATGGTTATCACAACAGGCCAAGAAGAAAACAAGCTGTGTGAAAATTCAATTCAAGGGCGTGACGTTTGGTTCTCGTTGCTGCTGTAATTTGGAACGTGATTCAAAAGTCCAAGCTTATAACAAGTTTGATAATAACAACAGCATGCACAAACTTGCAACATGTCTGTCAGTACGTCTGTGTCTGAAACACAGCTCAAAAAAATCAATTATAAATATGTCTACTCAAGCACATCAGTAGGTTTCTCTGGTCCCTCGGTTGTCAGTCCACCAGAATCTCTAGCTGCCTCGCTCTCTCAGGCCAGAGGCTTCATCCCATCAACAACATGTCAACATAGCTACCACGCCGTCAGACTAAAAGTCAAGTTAAGTACATCGGATGGTATCAACCTCAGATATCATCCTTTACACGAACGGCCAAAAATAAACATTTGTTTTTAAAAAAAAGAATCTTCCCCCCTCGCTTGTCTCTTTTCTCTCTTCTTTTCTTTTCTGTGGCCACTGCTCCCCCTAGTGTTTCCACCTGTACAGCTCTTATCAGGCTGCTATACACAAGCAGTCCCTATTTACAGTGTCAAATGTACACACCCACGAGCTCTTAAAAAAGTTCGGTCAGGGGAAGGTTCCAGTAAATCACAACAGCTCTGAAGGCATCAGGGCACATTCAGACAGGGAGATGTGCATCAATAACAGCTGACACTGAGATAGAAACAAAAAAAAATTCTAACAAGTTTCTAATTTTTACTTTTAAAATTACGGTTACAAGTCCCTTCAACAAATTGCACTTTGGTGTAAAATGGAACCAAGTTCTTTGATTTTTTTTTTTCTGTGTTCACATCTCAGCATTAGTAGACCATAACATATTTCTAAAAAATTAAGGAGGATGGGCCAATGTAAAAAATTATGAAGGGGTAACTTTATCATCCAAATATAAATAAAAGTTATAATATTGCAATGCTGTGATCTCATTACTCACCTCTGAAGGTGAACTTCCCGTGCCAAATGTAAATGAGACAAAAGGAGGCACAATATGTTGGAATTTCTACGAATGGCCCGTCCTCCAGAATGGCCCTTTCTGCATATACAGTAATACCGACAACCGCTGCCTCTGCTGTGGTCTGCCAACACCAGCAGCAGAAACACTGGCAGAGCTCGTGCCGTCTTGGCAGCTGTGGTCCTTCGTAGACCGGACCCATTAAATCGGTATAAAACCAGTGCCATGGCGAAACTCCCAGCAGGGGTTTCCTCATCAGCAGTCCTCTTTAGGTTGTTTAGATACGGGTGTCAGTTGAGGAACTTGCGACACTTCTTTGCACTGCAGTTGCAGGGCAGCTTGTTGCTGGCATCCTCAATAGGGAACTTGTAGTCGTATGTGAGCTCCTCTCCACAGTAGATGCGGCGAGAGGCAAAGATGACGATGTGCTTCTGGCCGTCCACGGTGATGACCCGAGAGTAGCAGTTGGGCTCACAGGAGTGGTTGATGAAGCGGGCAGCGTTTCCATGAACCGTAGCATCTACCACCTCATAGTCATCGATGCGAAACATGTAACAGCCAATGCCCTTGGAGGAAAGAGAAGACAGTTTGTATGATTGACTCTCCCAAAACGTTTCCAGTTTCCATTCAAACAACAAAAACATTTTAAACTCATTCCCAAGACCTCACCTTTCCATCATAATATTTCTCCCGCTTGTCAGTGAGCACAGACCGAATGACATTTCCAGAGTATTCAATGACCATCTCCCCCGTCTCAATGGTTTTCTTGCAGAACAGACCTCGGCCATGGATAGGAGACCTGCAGAGAGATACAGTAAATCACAGTAATCTTATTTAAAGCTCCATTCGCACGGGACTAGTTTTACCTAGGGACCACATGCGATTTGTAATAATTGCGGAGAATGTCTGTGATGTTAATCCCGTGCGAATCGGCCATGTCAGTAATTTGTAAAGTAAAAATTCCCTCTCGAATTACCTACTATATTTTGCTGAACTCTGAGGTCCTGTGATAATACTCCTGTGATAATACTAATCCAATGCGAATAGGCATGTCTGTGATTTGGACAGAAATGGGCAGGATCCGATGCGTGATTATGCCTTGTTTTGTTTCCGGGACACATGTTTATTTACTTTTGGCGAAGAATGGAGGCTGCCTTGGAGTGTTTAGAAAACCTTTTGGGTGGGGCGCCCCGATAGCCTAACGGTTATGTCGCGTGACCCAAGTGCTAAGGCGTAGCGGCTGTCCTGGGTTCGATTCTGACCTCGGGCGTTTACCGCATGTCCTTCCCCACTCTCTCCCGTTTCCGTCTCTATCCACTGTCCTATCTAATAAAGGCATAAAAGGCCAAAAATAAATCTTTAAAAAAATAATAATAATTCATAATAATATAAATCAAGGGGCTGGAATCCCTATTTATTGTGCCACAAAATCTTAAAAGTGTGAACAACGTACATCCATGCAGCAAGGAGAACCTGTAAAAAAACAATTATTTTGCTTACAAACTCAGAAACTTTTTTTTAACTTACTTTCTGGAATGTATCTTGCATGCAAAACAAACAGTTTTAGATCCTAGCCTTCCAGGCACTGACAAATCTTCATGTGTAAGCCACACCTCACCTGCAACACAAAGAGCCCAGACTCATTCACAAACATACCATGGGGCCTGCATTCACTATTTACCATGCATGCAAATTCTAAGGCCAACAAGGAGCGTAAACATGTCAGCAGCTGCAAGAGCAAAAAAGGAAATTAGGGCTGCACTAACTATTTTTGTATTGTTAGCTTTATCATTTGAGTTACAAAACATCTGAAATAGTTCATTCACATTTTGTAGGAGTCCATTGTGACATCTTCAAATAGTTTGTTTGTTCAACAAACAGTCCACAACTGAAAGGTATTTATGCTATTTATAGCTGCAATTAATGATTAATCTGCCAGTCTTTTCTGAATTAGCAACTATATCTTTATCAAATGATAACTTAGTCGATTAACAAGTAGTAACAACATAGGTGAAATCACCCATCACAGCTTCCCAGAGCCCGAAACAAAACAGTTTTTTTTTGTCAGACCAACAGTCTAAAACTTAAATATTCACATTAAATCCAATCCTTACAATTAAGAAGCTGGAACTCGGGAATGTTGGTATTTTTTTATGCTTGAAAAAACATGCATATTACTTGAGTCCTAATTTTAGCATTTGCAGTACCTCAGTAAATATTCTAAAAGAGCCGTTTCTAAACTAATCAAGTAGTCCCATCACCAACTTAACAGCAGACCACCACATGGATCACACTGTCTTTCACTGAACACCATCTAAGAGGATTTTGCAGTAAGATATGACTGTAGGCTGAAAGGTCAGAGACCTATCGATAACAGCACTGCTCTCCTGGATTATTTTGACATTGTTATTACACATTTATATTTTCTTGAACCATCTTAAGGACACTTGAGGTCCGATGCTCTAATTTTGGATGCTGACCTACAGACGTGTATTCCTCATGGCCAATAAGTGAAGCCTCATTAGACTGAGCTTCTTCATTGGGCGAAGAAGAAGCTGCACAGCATTGCCAATGAATAAACTCTCATGTTAGCAATATGGCCGAATGGAGACTATACAGTGCAGTCGATCAACACAGCCATTAGCTATAAGATAAGTCACGGCAACATTAAAAATACCTTTTTCGTGCCACAGGTGTTCGTTATACAACCGAAAGAGAGCAACCCATATAGCTAGCTAGCAGGCTAACTAAGCTTGCTACCGAAAACTGCCCATTTAACTCAGAGATTTAATGCTCTTACTGCCCCCGTTTCCTGCTGCTACACTCGCAAACACTGATCGACACAGTTGTGACAGGTAAAGCGTTTCACGTTCGTGGGATTTAAAGCGGAACACAAGGAGGAAAATCAAGAGTATATCATGGCAAGCTGGCGCCGAGCCTGAAGCTGTCACGCAACAACTGACATTGAAAGACGGAATAATCTCTGAAATATTACCGTTGGTCCGCAAACACCGCGAGAGAACCGCGTCTAAACATCCGCGCGGGGCAAGGTCCTCGCAAAAGCCGACAAAAGCGTTAACGTCGGCGGCGTAGAAATGTCCAAAAGCGGCGATGGTGGAAACATTTTTCGCGGCAGATGTATGTACACACATCCACGGGTCCCACGGGCACACACGTACACACACACACACACGCTAGGCAAGGGTACGCGCACACGCTCGCCCACTCGTACACATAGAAACTGACTGCTCTGAATGTGGGTCACTGGGCCTTGCTCTCCCTCAAGCGTGCGGAAACAGTCCCGAAGCCTGCTCTGCAGTCCGACCGCTTCCGCACGCTAAAAACACCGTTCGCAAACCGCAAAAGGCCGTGCTATTTCACAGTCCGCCACCACCACCGGCTTCGTATGTGCATTAAAAAGCCCCCTTACCTTCACGAGTAGTCGACAGCAGCCTCCGTGTTTTGCTTACTTGAGCGTTGCATCGAAGCGGTGGGGGCCAGGAGGACTCTGGGTTGGGGAGAAAAACAGGAGGCCTACTTCATATTACGGCGTACAGTCATGCGCAATAGAGACAGTAGGGCGCACTATTTTGCAAGTACAGTAGCAGCAAAACGGAGGGAATCGCTGAGTGATCTTCAGAGGGGAAATGACTCCGCGTTTCTCTGGCGTTTCTGTCACTGCCACCAAGTTTTCGATATGATCAAGATTACGTCAGTTTTATCTGGCATATTAAATGCATTTAAATCAGTGGACGGACAGCATCCAGGACAGCAGCAATACACATCCAGTTAATGGTATTAAAGTAGCTGGTTATTACTTAGCCTCATATTAAAAATATTAATATGCATGACTTATATCACTTCATTATATTCAGGGAAATACAGTAGAGGTTGCAGTGAACGGGCTGTGGATGAGGTACTGGATGTTGGCCAGGAGGGTGCAGAGCAGGGTAGGGATGGCCCTGCCTGATGGCAAAGGGGTTTCCCTTTTATCGACATCCAATCACAAGCTCCACACGCCATGACGTTGTACCTATATTGTGCCGAGGTTCCCCCTAACTTCACAATATAGTGCAATTATAACATTAAAACACACATTTGACGAGGCATAAAATTGGATTAGACATCACTTTTTATGTTTTTTTTCTCCAAACTATCATGTCATTTTAGTGACTGCTTTGATTGATATAACTGAGAAAATGATCTGTAAAAGTCAGTGTGTAATTGCTTAAAGCATAATTTACAACCTATTTCATGGTAAATACCACATTTAGAAACGATGTAACATTCGAGGAAAGAGATTTGGTCACGCAAGGGCTGCAATAAACATGTATAATGTTTGCAAATATAGCTATTCACACATTGTCTTTATAAATTGGAGACATACTATAAGATAAAATAAAACTTAATTATTCCCAAAAAGATGATTCCAGATATTGCTCAGAAAACAAAAGTACATAACATTAGGACATGCAGTACCTATTAGAAAAGCAATGAGATAAAAGTAGGATACATTACTGATAATAAAATAAGTAAGCTAAAATAAGACTATAAAAAGTAAGAAGCAATACTGGCAATCGTAGGAGCTTCCAAGAGGCTTCATCAGTTCAAGAACCTACAAGAGAATACCAGCTGATTTCTACTAAAGCTCCTATGATAACCATGACCTGGATGACTGAGAATCTACAGGGGTGCCCAGTCCTGGTCCTCGAGGGCCCCTGTCCTGCATGTTTTAGATGTTTCCCTCTTCCAACACACCTGATTCAAATGATCAGCTCATCATCAAGCTCTGCAGAAGCCTGAAAACGATCCTGATAATTTGAATCAGGTGTGTTGGAAGAGGGAAACATCTAAAACATGCAGGATAGTAGGGTTGGGCACCCCTGCACTACACAGACAAATACGGGCAGCGATACTGAGGTAGTAAAGTATTAGCACATATGATAATAAAATACTGTTCAACAAACTGTTGAAATTAGTTGAGGCCCTTGTTTTGATTGTTTTGTTTTGTATAGGATTGCAACAAATAATTTTTATTATTGATTAATCTGATTATTTTGATTCTGAAAATAGTTAGAAATGCAATCACAAGCCAGCTGTATTTGTATAAACTGTTGGGTAGTTTCATTTGTAAGAAAACACCAGATATTATAAGTTCTCCCATGTTTTGTGCGCAAAAAATGTGTGCAAATTGTAACTAAAGCTAGGAGATAAATGTAGTGAATTAAAAAGTTCAATATTTCCCTCTGAAAGTATTTGAACCAAAGTAGAAAGTGGCATGAAAAGAAAAGACTCAATAAAGGACAAATACACTCAAATTAGTATTTTCAGCACTTGAACAAATGTACTTATCGTAGTGTGAACAAGTTCATTTCGCCTTAAATTCTATAATAGCTTACATTTCTTCTTTTATCTCAGGCGATTAATTTTTTTAAAGGTTTTTTAAATACCTTTTGTGGTTGACAGTTTCGACAGAATTCTTCCGTCTTCCTCAGAACGTCATCACGGTGACACGGTGACGGTGGCACGTCATCAAGTGAATCAGGCGAAACTGTCAACCACAAAAGGTATTTAAAAAACCTTTAAAAAAATTAATCGCCTGAGATAAAAGAAGAAATGTAAGCTATTAAATGTACTTATCTATATTCCATCACTGATCAGTGCAGTATTTAAATGCTCTGCAGTTTGCAGAAAAGACCATCTCTTAAGTTTATGTTCTAAAATCATTTCATTTTATATGTGTGCCAAAGTAGAGTTCTGCTGCCTCTGTGGATATCATACATATGCACAATAACTTTCCCTTTTCTTCTTCGTCTGTTGTCACAATACTGCCCCCCTCTGAAAAGTATCTTATAATAGAGTGAAAGATGTTGCTCTGGTGCAAAGATGTCTCTATTTTGAAACATTGCAAACAATGATTCCACCTCGAATCATCAGAGGCCTTTGACTTGACCGTTTCTGATTTGCCTGAAACATTTAAGCATAAAATGCATTTAAATGGATTCTGTGAAAATTTATATATCAAATACTTTCTGAGATAACTGTTTGAAAAAACTGCCAATTGACCCACTTTCAGCATGTTTTTCACACATCAAAATTTGAGGCCATGTTTGAATGATAATATCTCAGAAACTATTAAAGATAAAAGCCTGAAAATTCCACAGTTTTTTCCCCCATTGTGCCATTGATTCAGAATCTGCAATATTAGACAAATAGATCAAATAATCTCTGATTATGGATGAGTTGAAATCTA
>OMNN01004088.1:0-12785 GCA_900302755.1 Chromis chromis
TTAAAAAACACATTTGCACTAATTAAGTTCTGTAAAAAACACAATATTCTGTGCTCCTGAATGCAACTGAGTTCCTTAGCTGTAACCAACAAACATGCGACTAAAATTCAGGGACTTTTCAACTGAACTTGGTTGAACTGCAGGCTGTGTTTACAGTGAGTGGAAAGGAGACAAGTATGGAAACAAATTAAACATGTAAGTAGTAAAATATCTATAGTATATACAGTCACCAATATTTACAGCACCTGTGGGCACATGGAAAAATGGGTTTATTTATGGCATTATAACTGTGTCATACTGCACAGAAGGATTTTTTTTAGTTCTCTCTACTTCTAGTCATAGCTTTGCTGTTTCCACAGAGGTGCAGGACTTTATACTGCAGTGAAAAATGAACCTACAGTGAGTAAAAATGTGATGGGAGCAAAAGAACACACAGAAACTTCTTGGTTTTTTGAGTTTTTCAAGCCTACAGGGGGTGAAAGAGATTACTGGTGAGGCACTGCTTAAAATGTACATCGAAGCTGATGGTGTAAAGGATTACTCAGCGTACAATTAAATATCTAGCGAGGCCTTTGGACATTTTGGTGGAAGCAGCTCTGCCCAATGTGTTAAATTTTGTGAAAATATGCAAACCTATATGCAGGCTACAATGAAATTCTCCATTTTGGCTGAAATCTTTCCTTGGTTTACAGTGCCACGTGTTGCAACAGTCTTTGTTTTTTTCCAGATGTCATGGGATCCTAATTATTTAATCAATCACAAGCCCCCAGGCATTTAGTTGTGGGAATTAAAGGCTTTGAGAGCGTAGTTTCTCCTGAGCGCTGATTGCTTTGTGTTCTGAGGATGTTTTTACACTCGTCCTTTTTTTTCAACGTGCTGATTTCATGAGCCGCAGCACAAGCTGTAACTGAAGTCGCTGAGAGGCGACTAAATCTAAATCTGAGGAGTTTTCTACCAAGTGAAACGCTTTTCATTTTTCAGTGACCTCAGCGGAGAGCAGGCAGCTAACCATTAGTTCTCCCGCATCCCTCGGGGAGTTGCGGAAAGAGCCGACGCAGCAGTTGTTTTTAGCGGCCCTTTCCTCGTCCTTGAACCTTTTTTGAGCGCGACACCGTGGGGTGCGACTGGTGACTTACCGTTAGGCATCCCATCAGGCTTTGCTCGAAGGGGCGCTGGAAGGCTCGGGGGTCACCGCACCAGTCGAGCAGCTCGGTCGCCGCTGTTTGGAAATTTGCTGGATTTTGTAAGTGCTGGGCGAGAAAAAGAGAAAAAAAATGGGAATATGTTGAGTCAAGAAACACTGCAAGAGAACAAACAGGGATTCAACTATATTCAGTTACCCATTCATTTATTTATGTGTGAATAATGGATCAATGTTGTAAGACATGATTGGTTTTATGGATCCAAAACAACTCTCTATAGTTGCAAAATGTCTGTGCACAAAATTATTAAAAATATACACATGGATACCATTAGTTAAATAAGAAAACAAAGATATCATGCATAAAAGTGAGGCATGGCAGGATAAAAAACATTAACATAACAAGTCCTGGCCTGCAAATCACTGTAATGACATGTTGGTTCAGTCATTATGCTATTAAAACTGAACTTAAATATTTTTCCTATAATTAATTTAATACATTTGCTCATTTCTAATCTCCTAATTGCCTTTAATTAAAAGGTTCTGCACCTGCTTTGAACAACTCCAACCAACTTTTAATTACAGAGGGGCTTGAAAGAAAAGCTGAATTTTATGGCATCAAATAACCTAAAAATGCCGCTCATCACACTTTGGATTAATTACGTTATCGGGTTTAAAGTGTTAACGCTCTGGGCTGGAGAGGTGTGTCCCAGTTACACTCGCGCTTTTCTCCCCCAGGTTTTCTGTAGCACCTTCCTTGCCGCCGAGTGCAATAAATCTCCCTGTATGGCTGCATGAATAGACGAGGAAGCCTTTATTTCACCAGCCGGCCCTGGGCTGTGCTGTGACTTTATCTGACAACAAGCTCCTTGACCTACAGGCACCCCTTTATGGCATTCATTCCCCTACTGGAGCCAGCAGCCCACTCACTAACCCCGTTGTTTGTGTTGCTGTCGAGCTGCGAAGGAAAACTGGAAAAAATAGACCTCTCTCGGTCTCCGCGTCCGACTCACCGTTGGTCATCTCTGCTCTAAAAGCTTTCAAACCTCAATACAAATCACTTTATACATAGAAGAGCAGACACACCACCTCCACTCCGCAGTAATCTGTTGCCTTTGGAGAGATTATGCACACAAGCCTTTGTAGTGCACTTGTACAAAACAGGAACAAATGGACTCCCACTCCATGGCATCAAAGGTAAATAGAGTGGTTTGTCAGCTTAAAGTGAATGGCTGCCTTCTTAATACGTCTGCGCGCTTTGATTTCACTGTCAGAGCTGGGGGAAGGAAGAGGAAGTGACAGCGGTACAGTCACCGGGCGGCCTCGCGCTGCTTTTTTCTCGCTTGCTCTTTAGGGGGCAGCAGAGGTCAGGATTTGATAAGGCTGCTTTCATATCAATTTACAAAGCTGGCGTTTGACAAGCAAAAAGGGGGATGAAACCGGCCTTGTTTATTTTACACTCCATCCGAGACTGTTCCGATGTGTCTTTGTCGGCTGGGGGGGAGACTGCTGGGCTGCATGTTGTGCATGTAAATGCTACTGGTGGATAAAGTCTCCTGGAGAACACAGACACACACACAGATGCTAAATTTAGATGAGTCTGGAAGCTAGACAACACACGCAATCAGCGCACCGAGGATGGCAAGGGGGGTAGGGAGGTAGAATATGTATAAGGGAGGGGGAAAAAAAGAAAACACACCCCACCACCACCACCACTTGGGCTTGAAGTGATTACTGTTCTTTGCACTCAGAACAATTGGTCCCACCAGTGTGGCTGTCACACGGAGAGCTTGGCACTGCCACGCCACAGATGTTCCCCTTTCACTGGCCAAAACCCACCAATCAAACCTAAACTAGTGGCCAAGAGACCCGTCACATTCCCCCTCCCTATCCTCGTCTCCCCCCCTGGGCGAGAACGATCCTCCAACATTTACACTCTAGTTAAAAGCTCGGGCCCGGTTCGAGGGGGGGACACAAAGACGGACGGGACTCGCGGCGTCTTGAGAATACAGCTTTTCCCTCAGATGCAATCATCCTCTGTAGTCACGTCTGGAAACAACTTGATCTGCACATCTGCAGCTAAACTCAAAGTGACATGCAGATCTGGCTTTTCCATTCACAACCGCAGCCTTCTTTAGTTTGCTGCTGTTGTTGTTTTACATTCACTGAGCGCCGAAAACATGTTAATGGAGACAATTAACCCTGGAAAGAGCACAGAGGCAAACAGCTGCGCAGTCAGTGCAGAGGCAGCAGCAGCGCAGGGAGGGTCGTCCTCCAGTTCATCTTGAAATATTGACACTTAGAGTCTGAGGAAGTGCTCCTGCGGCGAGAGGACAGTTCATAGTTTCCGCCAAACCCCTGCATGTATCACCGAGAGCAGAGTCTTGACAGCGAACCGGCTTCCCCACCGCGAGAGGAAAATACTGTCTCTGAAATAGATACCAGCAGTATCAGGGTAACCCATCTTTCCCAAAGTGTTCACAACAGTGCAATTCCGAGATGCGAGAGGAAAAACAAACTGTCGCCGAGAAACTATGTGTTGGGGGGTGAGATCCGATAACCGTTTTTATATATCACTTTTTAAGCATCCTTGTCTTGTTTTTTTTTTTGGAGGTTAAACAAGCAGACATATTTCTTTCGCCGTGGAACTTTTTAAGAGTTACAGGTACACTGATCAGCCACAACACTATGACCACTGACAGGTGAAGTGAATAACATTGATCATATTGGTACTATGTGGTGTTCTGCTGGAAAACCTTGGATTTTGGACGAGACTTAGACACCCAAATAAACATTGTCCCAGAACAAGCACACTCCCTCATGCAAATGTCACTGGCCTACCCCTGCAGGAAAATGCACCCCACCACATGGCAAAAACATCAAACAATCAGGAACATCTTGAGGAACATGACAATGGCCCAAGATGTTGATTTGACCTCCAAACTTCCTAGACCCCATTCTGATCAAGCATCAACAGGATGCAGTGGGACAAGTTTGATTGACAGAGGCCCCACTGCACAAGCCAGAGTACCCAAAGGATCCACTGCCAACGTCCTGGTGCCAGACCCCATAGGACACCCTGAGAGGTCCTCTTGTCCATGCCCAATGGTTCAGAGCATTTCTGACCACATAAGGGGGACCAACACAATATTAGGCAGGTGGTCATAATGTTATGTCTGATCGATGTATCTTATAAAGCAGCACCTCGCTGCTTAGCGGACTTAGCTGGCAGAGAGATATTATGGGTCAGAGGTGTGTGTTTGCCTCACAGCTGGCAAAAGCTTAATTTACATTTACAAAAGTTTGTGGTTGTGGTCAAATGTAATTTTTTTCTCATTGTTGTCTAGCAGGTGAGGGTCAAGTCAGTGGAGGCCAGTTAACACCCCCGTCAGAACAATCCAAAGAAATCTTAAGGCCCAAATATGCAAAATATGTTGCATAATGGCAGCTTAATATGCCTCAACTGCCATTTCACATTACTTTAGAAAAGCCTAATGAGCCCTCAAGGAGTGAATGTAATTGTTAGTATCAGTCCAAACTTTTGGGGCTTAATTCAGAAACTAAACCTGATGATTTCTACAAAGTGGAGGAGTCTGAAAGAGAAAGTCGGCTACATTATTCAACGCTTTGCGGTCTACAGGTTAAGTTTGTGTTCTTTAAAGAAGTCAAGACTGCACAGACACTTGTTCCTAGATTTCAGTCATGTGCTATTGTGTTTCCCATATGCTCAGTATTACTTTACTAAACTATTTTGATAGACTGACTTGACTGGAGTAACCTCCACTTATCGCAGGTGACCGTACCACCTCATGTGGGTGGATGTTTTGATGTGTGGGCTGTTTGAGCACGCAGTGAAAAGTTTTGAAAAAAGGGCTATGACCTTCATAATAGTTATAATGAAATAAATGAAACAAGCAGCCCTCTGTATTTATGTGTTTGCGTGTGGAGATGGACACAGAAGTGATCCAGCTCAGTCAGAGGCGCTTCTCAAAAGATTTGTAGCTGTTTATTAAGGGAGCACAGTAATAGACACATTACTGAGATATTGAATCCGCACGATGCACAAGACAACAGATGGCATTCAAGTAGTAAAAAGAAACAATATTAGGCGACAAGGGCACTGTGGGGTGGATGTGAGCATAACCACAAACAGCAGCATGTAGCCAGTATGTATAAACATCACAAGTAAAATAAACTTTAATAAAAATAAAAGATGATTAAATGTGCTCTTCTATCTCTGTGCTGCTGTTCAAGGTTGTAAGAGAGGCTGAAATAGTTGACAAAGAAATGCAACTTTCCAAAACTTTTAACTGCAGACACCTGGAGTGTTTACAGGGAAATGCACATATTTTATCATCCCTCAATGCAATAAATCATATCATGTAATTATCCCCGAAAGCACAGGGTCTAAGTTTTGGATGTGAGTGTGTTTGGTTGCTCAGTTTAAGCCACTTTGGTCTGGAGGGAGGGTGGGAGCTGCTCTGTTGCTGGTAGCCATTAGTGGCTTCGGTACTCCAAGAATGCCTCAGAAAGCTCCCTGAACCAGGAGGCCGTGACTCACTTCCCAGTGGGTCAAACATATTTTAGTATATTAAGAAAACTGTCAGAATGTGCTGTAAAAATCCTGAACATCTTCGCTCATTATCCTCACTGACTGGTACACAGAAAAACATCATAAGGGAATTTTGTCAAGTCAACTCACCTTTTCTAGTTTACTTCATGTAATTATGAGTTTGCTAATTTTCTTTAACTGAACTAATTGAATTAAATTACAAGAAACAAAACTAGCATATTAGCACTTTCCAGGATGCATTGTAAGAGTTAAAACTCCCCAGAGACTCTTATTTTGGTAGTTTAAGGGGGCAGACATGGTGGAAAACATTTCTGTGAGTGTTAAATTAAGTTCTGGTTGTTGCTTTCCATAATAATTAAAGCAATTCTAACTATGACAAAGGCTGGTACTGAGTTCAGTCCCTACAGCTGTGGACTGATGATCTCACTGCAGCCTCACAGATTGTTTTTGTACTTTGACTCTGGTCAAAAATGGCTTCAGCTGCTGAGGCTCGAAGTTCTCAATAATAAATGAGTAAGAAACACTTAAGAGTTTGAAAATCTTAAAGGAAAACGAGTCTATTTGTAATTCAACTTAATATCTTAAGTTTACTAAACTCATATTCTCAAGTTTAGTTAATTTAACTCAGCTAGTTTCACTCTTTCACAACTCATGAGACGACTTTGAGCTAATTAATCATTCAAAGTGAAGTTAACTCACATTTTCAAAGCAGCAGGGGAACTTACATTGTGGAGCAGCAAATCAAAAACTTTGCTGAGTTGAATCATATTGTTCAGCTCAGTTGAAAGATGAATGGTCTCTGATTGTAAAGTGAGTTCTGCTTTTTTACTAGCTAAGAGAATGACCATTCAAAAGCACTTCAGTGCATCAGGAAGTGGATGCATCCCCATTCATACGACCATGAGATGGACCGTGACATTTAACACTGATTCTGATCGTCCTCTGTACAGTGTTATCTTTCAGTCTGTCCACTCACTTGGTTTAGCTTTAGAATCATTATTCTTTCGGAAATTGTATTGTTGTTAATGCTTTTATTTTGGCTAGATTGTTTTTGTGCTACAAACTTATGATGTTTTATAGATTATAGATACATTAAAGAGCCCACTTTATTCTTTAAAGGGTTTTCTCATTATTTTTGTGTCTGCAAAGTTACAACTCCCAAAGTCCACACCAAACTGGACCTTTCTCTTCTACAGAAAACATAGCTTCTTAAATGCCTGAAACATCACATTTGAAGTCCAGACTTTTCTTCTGTTACTTATCTATGTCACTATGTAAGACATTTGCATAATGCCTGCCTGCTTTCCTTACAGTCAGTCATTACTTTCTCAAAATAGCCATATCTCTGAGAGCTACGTACATGCCTGTGCTTAATATAACGAAAGACGGTTATAGTATGTTACCAACTGGGCCTCATTTTGTTTGGGCTAGCTGACCAATCAGAGCAGACTGGATTTTTCTGGAAGTAAAATCTGAGACAGGAGCTCAAATGATGCCTTTTTACACAAAGGGTGAGAAGAGATACTGCAGCAAAGTAAAGCATGAGAAAAATAATGTGTTTTTTGAACATTAAAGCATGTCAACATATAGTAGAAGACCCTCAAAATGAAATCATGAACCCAAAAATATACATAACATGGGCTCTTTAATTTTCAGATGCAAGCACAACTCCTGAAATCATTTATGAATGTAATGGCAGCATTCTGCACTGAACTATACTGGGAATCCTTTGAGATAAGGTGCATGTTTGTCTTTAAATGTTATCCATTAACCTTAACAGTATTAAATAATTTCTTCTTTTTCATTTACAAGAAGATAATGTAGTGTTCTTCACAATGAAAATGAGTTTTACAATAGCCTTTAGATAGATGGTCACTCAGGCCCTCCTTGTTGTTCTGGCACACTCACTGTGCAATGAGAAATCTAACCATAATGGGAACCCATTAACCTATTCTTAAATTGGCCAATCTAAGCTTCGTCAAGCCTGAAATTGTCGTGATTAAAAGCAAAAACTCAATCATGGCAATGCATAATTAATTTTCCTTGCATGTTAATTCTATTATGGACAGACAAGAATGATTTTAATCAATTATGTTCAGAAAATCTGGATTTGAGAAGAGCGACTCAGGACCATCTAGGCAGCAGGCTTTCTAGCAGCTCATTTTCATTAAATTATATACTTAGGTCATTGTACACAACCTGTCTAAGCCGAGGTAATGTATGTCATCACGGAAATCCTGGCTAAGAGCCCTCTTACAAGTCCACTGATACCATTTTCAGGTATTGTATGTAGCTAAATACCCGTCTCATCCACTCGACCCTGCCTAACCATTTCCATATTTTTTCATTTCTGTCATTTCCTGCCTTCAGGCTTTTTATTGAAATATTTTATCTCATGGATTTAATTTCATCGTCAAGCTTTAAGTTCTCAGGTTTTGCTGCATAGATACAAAAAACATTAAAGTGCTTTGACTATAAGTATTTTCATTGCATCCTGAGATAAGCAATCAGCTTTGAAAAAACATGGCAAACTGAGATGTTTTCAACCATGAAATAGTATTTAACATAAATAAATTCATCTCAATTTTCAGGCTTGAAGAATGTTTACATGCATTTTCTACGCAGGGGTTTTCATTTTGCCCCCCATGCACAATGGAAACAACTGAGCCTATTTGTTTTGTTTGTTTTACAAACTGGCACCATTAAAAGTTTGCCAAATTAGTTTTTATCAGTTCTTCTCTGCAGGGATGTACAGACAACTATCGCTAAACTTATTTGACACTGAAGAAAACTCATAAATGTGATAATTGTCCTGAAATTTCTGGAGTTATAAGGAGTGCCATTATTTTTTCTGTGGTTTCTAAGGGAATTCATGGGCATTCTCAATATCCTCCCAATATCCTCAGAGAGTGTAAACAACTCTGAAACTAAAAATATGTGTCATGTTTGCATATTCAGATTTGACTTCAGTTATAACTCTGACAGTAAGTAATTTTTTTTATTAGGCAATATTAAAATTACTTCAAGGCCCCCATGATCTCACAGTCAGTGCTTCAAATCCAATTGCAGACTGAGCTGAGAGGGTCAAATCAGAGTAAATTAAGTAGTTAAACATAAACTCACGTAATTTACTCTTACATGAGTTTATGTTTATAAAAGAAATCCATACAGTTGGAAATCTATATTTTTATTTTTACATTGGAGGACATTCACTGCACAGTTTTTATTTATTTATTATTTTATTCAGTTATACTCAGTTCAGAGGCTGGTGGTCTGCTGATCCCAGCTGGCTGATACAAACTATCCTTGGCCTCATCTTTTTCTTCATTCACTGTCGGTATGTCTAGCAGCTAATATAAGCAGAGCCCGGTGCAGAATGTGCAGTTAGCTCTGGTAAGCTGTAGTGCTGGGTCCAATAATGAAATCCACTGTATACGATGACCGTAAATAAAACTTGTATTGTAATTTTTTATTTTATTTTAACTCAAAATGCAAACTAACACACATTAAAAGTTGTGCAACTTAACCAAACTGAAATCACGAGTCTCTCTAAAGTCAGCTCACAGCAGGCATCAGGAGTGATATCCACAGACTAACAAGCTAACCAGCTAACGAGCACTAAGTCGACTGTCTGACTCTGGTACAGAAATGAATCTAACGAGCTCCCAAGCAAAGCTGTTCAGCATTGCTTAGTGTACAGCTGCTATGTGGCATGTACAGAGATGCAAGATGGTAACAACATCAGCTGATTTGAATTTTGTACAGGTTTACAGCACTGAATGATCCCAGGAGCAAGTGTGTAGAACGGCCATCTACAACTAACCGTCCACGGGAAAGCATCAGTCAGTCACAACCTGCACTGCTTATAGCTAAACTGATTGATCTATTTGTTTTTATTATATCTCATTTTTATCAGCATGTCTTTGGTCTATCGTGTGGTTTTCGAGTGTGGTGAAATTGTGTTACACTGTGGTGGGATAATAAAGATTACCTTGAACCTTGAACCTTAAATTTTGCCACGAAATACACAAGAAGTTAGTTTTCGGTCATGTACGAAGGGTAGTTCAAAAAGTTCTCTGCCTAACCTAGAAACAAGGGACGTAACTCCCATTTTAAGGTGTAACTGTATACTATAAAGCCTTATCGCACTCCTCCAAAAATGTAATGTTTGAAGCAATCAAAGAAAAAATGAGAGGAAAACTTGCTGCTGTTTCTCCAGGACAACGCGTTTGTCCACACAGTACAGGTGGCAGAAGCAAAATATGGCTTTGAGCTGTTGCTCCATGCATCTTACTCACCCGACCTGCACTGTCAGACTTCTGTTTCCAAAACTGAAATGCCGTCGTTGCCATTTTAAGGGTATCGATGAAGCCTTTCATGCTCTTGAGGAGAATCTGGAGACTAAAGATGGGATAGTGAAGCCTGAACATCAGTGGACAAAGTGCATTGAAGTTAGAGGAGACTATGGTGAAAAGTGTAATGTTTTCTGGTGGTGCCGAGAACTTTTTGAAGTACCCACTGATCCGACTGGCATTCTCTTTCTGAAGAAAAAAAAAAACGTGTTGCAGCTGATGGTTCTGAATGTTTTCTAATTTTGTACCACAAACTAAATTCTATTTACCTCCACTTGATTGGTGGCATTTCATTTGAGATAGATCTTAAATTAAATCTAACTCTACAAACAGCCAGTTTGTTATTGGGAGAAACCAGAACATTCTCATTTGTGTTTCATTTATTTGTATACTCTCTGTACCTTTTGGTAATTTGGATAAAAAAAACTTGTAAAATCAGTTTTTAAAGTCACCTAAGTCACGGTGAACTATCAAAGGACAATAATACAGCCCCCCAGTTATATAAACTTATAATCAAATACACTGCGGTGGTTGGCCATTTTCATTATTATTATCTTTTCTGATTTATGAAACATCCCTGCCATACATAAAAATAGACATAAGTTTGCACTGACTCAACGTAACTATCAGCAGTAACTTTAAAGTTGTGAATAATACATTTTGTCTTCATTGTTTGGCTGTCTGGACTTATTTTAAATTTTTACTTCAGTAAACAGATCAGTTTGTGCCTGCAGATATTCCACTACTGCAAATATTATTACATTTAAGCAGCAAAACATAAAACTCCCTGGAATAATCGAGGTCAGACGGCCGGAAAAAATTGTCCAAACGTAATATTATTTGCGGAAAATAAAAATGTGTCAACAGCTCTGAAGGTGCTGCGTTCATCCTAAGCGTGACCCAATGATTTCACCGCTGAAACTGTGAGTCTGTGCAGGACAACATTTAGGTTAATAAGGCTGTGTAAGATCACAATGACATGTCAAAGGATTGAAAAATGTCGCCTGCTGTGGCGCCTCTCTCAGTCTGACGACAGTGTGGATGCTCCTGCATTTAATAAAGTCAAAGAAAAGAAGTCGACATTCTACATTTGTTTGTTTGGCGCAATGCGGCGTCTGAGAGCAGATTTTGAGAGTTTTATGGAAATTGGTCATGATGCACTCTAACTCAAGTAGACATATTGATGATTACTTTTCTACCTCTTTTGAACAAAGTAACAAGTCATTTTTAGCTGATTCACAGCATGTGTTCTTTCCTGCCCTGGAGAGCTGATGTTAAATGCTACCAGCTGTAGTGCTGTCCACGTTTTTCTTTTGCACTTTCTTTTTATTTTATTCATACAGATACGCAGACTACAAACCCAACATCCAGCGCTTTTCTCAGCAGCACCTAACATCAGTGACCCACTTTGTTAGACTCCAACAAAAACACTGGTAAGGTCTGTAGGGGCTGCTGCTACTGCGAAATGCCTCCTGTAGGGATTTAAAGTATGCAACAACCAGGCAGCACAGAGCAGGATGCAAAGACAGATGAAGCTAAATGTAAAGGTAGCGTGAGGACAACTCGATCAGTCTGCTTAACATTTACTGATCCGCAGCATGCAGATCTGTAGACTTTATTTGTTTATCATAGGCTCCGTTTCAAATTGCTATTGGCGATGATGAAACACACACACAGTGAGGCACACAAACATTCACATACATATCAAACCCTGAAGCTAATTGCTTGCAACATTGAATATAGCTATGAGTGTAATTTTCATAATCAACCAGCAGCCTGCTTTGGAATTAATGGATTTGATGTAGCAGCCGGTTGGTCCGGTCAAACTAAAAATGACTTTTGATTGAGGTAACAACATGACTCTTCCTCTGGAGCTACTGCTTTAAATTCAAATCATATCAAATGTATTTATATAGCAGTTTTAAAAACAACCTGAGTTGACCAAAGTGCTGTACAAGTTATCAGATAGGCAGCAAAAACATGCCTTAACCAGAGGTCTCATGTTTGCCCCGCTAGTTTTGTCTCCATGTTTTATCTGTCTAACTTTTTTTTTGTGGTGTGTAATGAGGTCTACAGCTTCACAGAGCAGCTGGTGTGGCAATAGGCGTTCAGTCTTTTAAAAAAACATACAGTTTATATAGGACTAGAAAGAAGAGGTGAGAGGAAATGCAGGCATATACAGTATGTTTGCATAACATTAAGAAATCCAACACTGCAGATGTGGGTGTTGATAATGATTCCAGTTCTAGAGGGACACTAATCCAAAAGGAGCTAAAATGAGCCTGTTAGCTCTCTCGATACACTCACACACACACATGAAGTCGTGTTTCCATCACTTCAGAGGAGATTATGTTGACTCTAATCTTAACCATAACTGCTACTTTACCCAACCCTTATCCAAACCTTAAAACATGTCTTCATCTTAAAATTTAATGATCTACATTGTGAGGACTTTATGTTCCTATAAAGATGACAAGTCTCTATAATGTGACTGTATAAACAGATCCAGGTCCCCACAACACGACTAAAACTGCACACACACACAGACTTGTGAAACTTTAAAGGATTTATGTGTTGACACACACCTCCGTGTCCATTCCCAGAGGTCTCATTAACAGTGCCGGGCAATAGGAGGGCTCACAGGAGCCTAAGATACTGAGAGACTGTTCACTGTACAAACAAAAGCTTCAAAGTGATCATTACACAGACACACATGCGC
>OMNN01004098.1:2760-14172 GCA_900302755.1 Chromis chromis
GTCAAGAGCAAAAGAAAAATAATAAATCAAATAAAATACAGTTCAACCGTAAAAATAAGAGTAAAATTAAAAATAGAATAAAAGAATAAAAGAGAATAAAATATAAGAACAACATTTAGATTTTGATTCCATGAGCTTGTGAGCTTAGTAAATCTCCCTTTTTGGAAAAAGGGTAATCTGAATATTATTTCATTAGGCTACCTTTAATATGCATTAGTGTTAAATTTAACTTCAAGAGATTTTTAAATACACATTTATCATTTACTGTAATGAAGTCTTTGGTTATTATCTCAAACATTTTTACCTTTTCAAAGCTTAATTGAAAGAAAAGGTTAAAATATTTGGGGGAAAAACCATTAAGCCACATTACCACTCATGACCATTTTTCCTTTTTTCCTAAGGGGGGAAAAATGGCTTTAATTAATAAGACAGTTAATAGAACTGTCCAGGTTGGCTCATCAAGTGTAGTTTTGTAGAGATGACCTCTTTCCTGGAATTGTGTTAACTTTATGCTAACAAAACAGTGGTCTTACACCTGCATGTGATTTGTACTACTATTTCTACACTTCTTTACGTGAGACATTTCTTCAGACAAAGCAGCATTAATGAGATGTTTTTCGCAGGTTGGCTTTCTCACCACCTTCGCCATCTTGCTCCATGAAATCCCCCATGAGGTGAGATAACAGAGCTCTTACTAAATTGTATAATGTCATTTCTAAATGTTTATAGAACTAATGGGGTACAGGAAGAATCTGACTGTTTGTAAATACGCTGAATGTTTAGCCATTCCTGTGTTGTGAGAAATGTCATCGTCTGCAGGTGGGAGACTTTGCCATTCTGCTGAGGGCCGGGTTTGATAGATGGAGTGCTGCTCGCATGCAGCTGTCTACAGCGCTGGTTGGTGTTTTGGGAGCTTGCTTCGCCCTGTGCGCTCAGTCACCAAAAGGCTCAGGTAAGATGGGAGAAATAAACATACAGCTGAATACATTATTGTTAACTAGGGACCATTTCACAGTTGCCATAATCACTCATAATCACAGTATTTCATACCGTTTGCTAGAAAATGTCAGCAGCTGGATATTGCCGTTCACTTCTGGAGGCTTCCTCTACATAGCCTTGGTGAATGTGGTGCCTGACCTGCTAGAGGAGTCTAATTTAAGGTATGTTTCTAAATGCATTATTACATGTTGAATGTATTTCCCTATTCAAAACATCAGGCAGAACTGATTTTCTAATTTTTTTTGACATCTCACTTGAATCACATTGTCCATGTTGAGTAGCTTACAGTGTCCTTCCATGCTGCCTTTGATGGAGATTGTTACTAGGGGTGAACAATATGCATTAAAATCTTACTATGATTATTTTGGCAGATAATGCAGTTGCAATACTAGAAAAGCACTCTGAGAGCACAGACCTCCGCCAAGCAGCTCATGTCCACCCATTAGGGCTGGTCCAAATAGCAATTTCTGTGCTCCGGATATTCGGGTCCAATTAATGATGAATATCCGAATATTCGGCTCGGGCGGGGTGCGAGGCGCTAGAAGCTAAAAATTTATCCGCGGCGATGGCCATTCAGGTCCAATTAATGACGAATATAGTGTGGGGGGAGGGACACCAAAATTTAATCATCTGTTCCTTGTCACATTATCAACATTTTCTGAAAATGTCATTAAAATCTGTTCATAACTTTTCAAGTTATCTTGCTAACAGACAGACAGACAGACAGATAACGCCGGCAAAAACATAATCTCCGCTAGGCGGAGGTAATGACTCCCAATTTTAGTGGAAACAGTAACTTTACCATTTATTTTCCATAGAAAAAATAAAATAAAAATAATGATGTGATTTTTGCTGTGGTCTGTACCAAACAATTATGTTTCCTTATGTCTACAAAATATCATTTTGTAGGCAACACTGTACTTAATTTTTAGAATTGTATGTTGTGACACATTTTATCTTTGTCAAAACACTACAGCTCCTGCGATTTTAATATTTCAATTAATTGCTCAGTTCTAATTGTTGCATTAGTTCGTGTGCCATCACCACCAACTGTTGATCACTGGAATAGCAGTAAACCAAGCAAGATCTGAATCACACTGCCTGTGAGATCGCCAATGTGCATCCTTGCGTGTGTTCGCATTAAAAATAAAACAAAATATGAGCCCCTGGCATTATTAGGAGCCAAAACCTCTGCAGGAAACCCTTTTCTTGCTCTTTGGAGTTCCACTGTGGTGACTGTGCGTGAAGGCCGTAGTAGAACAGAACTTGGTGAGAAATAAATTGAAAATGCACAATGAGCTCTGTGGTGTGAAAATGAGCAGATGGCGTATTCCTTTAATGTCCTTGAATCGGTCTGAATTTGTAACCTTTGTTTTGTCTTCCAGGCACTCCCTACTGCAGATACTGCTCATTTTCTGTGGCGTGGCTACCATGGCTCTGCTCTCTGCCATTGTCGACTGAGTAAGGAGGACGTGGCCCTCTTGCTTTACCAAACACTAAAACTTGGCAGCGGAAAGAAGTCCTTTTCTCCACCAAACCCCTCATATTATTCATGAAAACATCACCTTGATCAGGTGGCTTTAAGAGATCTTTGGTATCATCTCCATTTTACACAAAGACAAATATCTGACAAAAGAACGGCACTTTAGACTTTGGAGGGATGACTAAAAGGAGGACCTTCTTGACAGGACATTTGTGTGGACGCTAAAATGTGCAGTACTTAAGTATAAAAGGGGAATTAAAAGGGTTTGTATGGATTTCTGTTACCAAATTGTCTTTGTTAATCGACAATCATGATGATCTGCACATATATTTACAGAGGTACACCTGCTGTACCTATTCAGAACAGTAATAATAGTACATTTTCTCACCAGAACAGGTAATACTGGCCCTGTACAAGGACTTCCTTCTTTACAATGTATTCCAACAATGTATTGTTTAAATGTTTTGTGTATTGTTAGTGTTGCGCATCTTCTGTTTCTGATGTAGCTGCTGCATATTTATTGAAATCAGAACACGGTTTCATCAGACGTGAGACACAGCCATTTCAGCATTTTGTCTTGTTAGAAAATAAGTGCCCAGAAGCCAGGATGGTTTGTCACTCTATTGTCGGCTCCACACCAAAGTATACTTTCTCTGTTTGTATCTCCCTCACACAGTACAGTCTGCACCTTTTGAGCACAGGTTGGTGCTCACGCAAAACTCTGCTTGAGTAAATAATGGTGATTTAGTTTAAATTAATTTAAGAAAAAGATTGGTACTGTTTGTCAGCATTCTGTTTTCACTTAATACTCGTTGCTAACAATCTTTTTCCAGACTATAGCCTGATAAACTCTTAGAAAGTTCACCATGCAGTATTATTCGTGCCATGTTTGTTGATGCACCTCTTGGTCAAAGTTTTCTGCGCTGAAGAAATAAACTATAAATTTTAGACTTCTATAGAAAGAGACGGCTGTTTGTTTTTATTTTTAGGACAAAATGAACAGCATGCACTAGCAAATGGTTAGTATGATTAGGCATAGGACCTTTGCAGCAATCTCAGATATTGAGTGGTAGACCTGTATAAAGGTGCTGAAGCTGCCTTAAACTGACCTCGCTGCACGAAAACCTGTCCACCGTGCACATAATTTTACTGCAAAGGTCCTATGCCTAAAATGTCATATGGGAGTGGGGGGAGGGGGGTATTGATTGTGTGTTCACACTTGTCCAATTTCAGCACAGTCTATTTGGCAAACTTCTGTTGCCATAACGACTCCGCCGCGGGTTGCCTTCCTTAGTCATCAGCCTGTGAGCAGCTTATTGTCTGTGGGAGCCTTCCTCACTCACAGCACAGAAGGACAACAAACAACCACTATTTACACTGTAGTGGAAGGAATTCAGTAGGAAACGGTGCAAACATGTGAATGGCAAATCTTACATCCTTCATAACTTCATGGTTTAATCCAAGCTTTTAATTCCTGGAGTCTGGATTAAAAGATTTGACTTGATGGATGACAAATATAATAATTTTCTGAGGATGAGAACTACTCTCCTTATTTTGTGGTAAATATTAACCCTCATTTAATATGCAGTGAGAAGGTAACTTTTTTTTTATATTTCTGGAGTGCACTTTTATGGTCATACTGCTAAAAAAAAATCCTAAAATTCTGCATCAGCTTTTTGATTTTAATGCCTATGCTGAAGTCAACATCATAGCAAGATTTCATATCACACAGCTGTCAACATTTCCGACGTGAACCAAGCTTAACAAGTCATGTGCACATCAAAACAGCCATGTCAGTGCTGAATGCTTCATCATGGAGCTGTGCTGTCAGTCGGTTCCATACGAACTCGGTTAACAGATAGTTTGTCATTTACCGAGTCTCATTTATGTATAGATCAGTCACATATGACGAATAAAAGGTGTGTGGGAGAGTTCATCAGATACTTTTTATTCAGTTTTGCTTTATGTCACATGAAGCAAAAGTTATATACAGCATACAACAAAAGCAAGTACGCCCCTCACTAAAATGTCAAGCAAATTAAATATATCTGACCTCCAAATAATCGCATAATTTCTAATTCAAACCGCAGGATATGTGCTCTCATGTTAAATTAAGAACTATCAGTTTAGATGTACTATATTAAAAATACAGGCCCAACAGTAGGAAGTCAATGCAACAACTGTACAGCTTTCATGACTGACATTCCAATCTTATTGTTTCAATACTTTGTATGTTCACTCTTGTTTTTGATGACAGTCCTCTACAGTATGGAGGATAACAATGTTGCCTAAATTTCTATAGAGATGTTCAGTTGTTCTTTGCTTGGGGGGGTTGTGTTGCTTTAAGTTTTTCTCTAAAATACTCCAAATGTGTTCTTTTGCATTCATATCAGGTGACATACTTGGTCAGGTCATATTTTTTTTGGACTTTTTTTCTTCTTTAAAAACTACTGTGCGATTTTGGTAGTGTGCTTTGGATTGTTATCACGCTGAAACATTCTTTGTCTACAAGCTTCTAACGATTGGGATTCACTTTACTGCCAGTATTTTTGGTATATTCACATTAATTTATGGTGCCATCTATAAATATCATTATGCATACCATCACATTTCCTTCCTTTGTGCTTTGCTGTCAGGACTATACATTCACTGCAGCAGCTGTGGCCAGGTCCGTGCCAAACATGCTGGTCCCCATCTAAGAAACAAATTTATCTTCATCTCATCTGACCAAAGAATATATTCCCAATATATTAGCAAAGTTTAATCTTGCAGTTTTGTGTCTAAGCGAAAGCATGACTTTTTCTTGGACTTGTACATAGAGGCTGACATTATGCACTGTCCTTCACACTGTCTTAGCTGGCACTGAAAGTCCAATTTCCGTTGATAACCCCTGTGCCAAGTCTGAAGCACTTGACTGTCTGTTTTTCAGAGGTCGACTGTAGAAACAGCACACTGCCTCAGGTGTCATTTTAGGAGGATGGCCACTGCATCTCTGATTGGTGGTACTATAACTTGTTTTATACCTTCTGATTACTGCTGCAACTGTGTGTGCTTAAACTGATTTTCAGTTGCTCACCAATCTTCCTGTATCCATCTTTGTGAAGTCTCACCATCAGACTTTTTCCTCCCCTCTGTAAATTATTTTCTACATGGAGCCATGATGCAGATAGAAAGAGCCCTTACGGTTCTGGTGTTCACATGTCGTATTATAACCATGTTCATACATTAGGCTAGTTGGAAATCACATGTACTAAACTTTATTTCAGTGGTCATAGATTTTCTAACTTGTGTGATCACATGTGTATTCACTTTGTTTCTACTTTGGATACAATTCAGCTATACAATAGACATTGTGTTTTAGAGTAACTATACAACAGACTACATTTTTTGCTTACTACATAATATGGTATATACACCGATCAGCCACAACATCATGACCACTGACAGGTGAAGTGAATAACATTGATCATATTGGTACTACGTGGTGTTCTGTTGGAAAACCTTGGATTTTGGAATCAATGTTGATCAGACTTAGACACCCAAATAAACATTGTCCCAGAACAAGCACACTCCCTCATGCAAATGGAAATCCCAAATGTCACTGGCCTACCCCCTCAGGAAAATGCACCCCACCACATGGCAAAAACATCAAACAATCAAGAACATCTTGAGGAACATGACAAGGCCCCACTGCACAATCCAGAATACCCAAAGGATCCACTGCCAACGTCCTGGTGCCAGACCCCATAGGACACCCTGAGAGGTCCTCTTGTCTGCCCAATGGTTCAGAGCATCTTTGACCACATAAGGGGGACCAACACAATATTAGGCAGGTGGTAATAATGTTATGCCTGATCGGTGTATACTGAGAGAATAAGTAACACATTTAAAAGGTATTTTTTTAAACTGTATTTAATCCTAAAGCCCTTCAGGGGAAACAGTTGACAATTCAAAGTCACCTTTTTTCTAAAGTTGTCCAAATTTAAATATGAGGTAGAAAGTCCTCTAAATGCTTTGTGCCACTCAGATATTATACTTTTTTTTTTTTTTTTTATCAGTAAAAGTCTATTTTCTACACCATCTGCAGCATCACTGAGGCTATACTATCCCATACTGTTGTATTCTCTATTCACTGTTTTCATCTTTTAGCAGCAGTTTTGCATGTTTGACTTTGATATGCGTTTCTTTGCTGACTGTAGCAACTTTTCTGTTCTGCAAAACAGCCAGAACTGCTCTCACCGGGCCACACTATGGCAACTTGTCATTCACTGTCATTTCATCAGTTCATAACATTTTATCTCATATTTAAACAGATAAAATTGACTTTTTATAACACAAAAATGTAATGGTCTATAGTGGCTTAATAGATGAGACATACAATTAATAGCATCACTAATGATGAACCTCATCATTTACAGCTACCACTTTGTTTTTGCTGCTCCTCCAGAACTCACCTGTGCTTCACATGTTTACCAAAAAAAGCCCAAAGGTGACCAGTGAAGCATCACAAATGACCACTCCCCCCCCCCATAACCGAGCACATTTGTGTCTGCTGCTCCCCATCCCGCAGCAACCTGGAGGAGAGAGAGCGCAACTACATCACTGCCCCTGCCTCCTCCTCACAGCGTTGGTCGCCATCCATCCCCTCTCCTCCTCCTGTACCATAACAGATGGTGGGAACAACATTGCATCCACCGGGCACCACAACAATAGACCGCAGCATCCAGTCCGGACTCCGCTGGCCTCGCACCACCATGATCCCAGTGCTGGACTGCGTGAACCTGTGAGTGCCGTCGTGATTTATTTCACGCGGTACCCACCACCGCCACGGCCACGGAGGAACCTTCTTGCGACTGTTTGGGCTCTCCATCGAGCGGGGGAAGATGGCCGCTATGAAAATATTAACCAGCACGGGGCTCTTCTTGGCTTTCTGTGCGCTCGGGCTGCTCGCCATGGCGATCTGCACCGACTACTGGTACGAGACCGACGCGAGGAGGCACCGGGAGAGGTGTAAAAACTATGCCAACAAGCGAAACGACCCGGGTTACATCTACATTTCGAACCACAACCTCCCCCTCCAGATGCCTCCAAAGAGCCTGGAGAGGAAAGGTAGCGGCCCAGATGCTGCTCCTCTCGTCAGGGGGAAGCGGCACTTTCTGGCCGCCGCGTCCGCCATGGAGTCCCACTGCAGCCGCCAGTTCAACTCCACCATCTCCGGGCTTTGGAGGAAATGTCACCGGGAGGGATTCGACCTGGAGACCGAGGACCTTATTTACAAAGGTAAACACGATCCGTCTGAAAACCTGGCGCTTCTGGTGCGCACCAGGCCGTGCAGCTCAGCGATGAGCTCACACCAAACCCAAACACAGGAGCATCCTCTGGCCTCGTTTCTTAACATATGTCTGCTTTTGCACCACTGAGCTGATAAAACTTGATTAGGATGCCTTTTTTTTCTTTTCTAGAACCTTATGGTGATTTTTCGCTGTCCATGGTGCTGAGAGAACCTCCTCCGTGAGATAATGGCCGGTCCATGTTGTTTTTCATACCAACTATTCTAGACTGTAACACCATCTTGTAACAGTTAATGTCTTTCTTTTTTTTTTTTTTTTTTTTAAAGCTGATTCATTGATAAATCTGGTATGAATGCAAGCAGAGGCAACACAATGCTTCCTCAGAGAACAACAATGAGAAGCCATATTTCAGGCCTCAGTCACTGATGCCATGAGGCTGAGGTTCTAATACTGAGCAGATACACCAGGAAAAAAAGGGGAATCTCAAAATGTAGAAAACATGGGTGTCACAAGTTGGGACTGTGAGAGTAGAACGAGATGAACCCTCCCAGACAGCAGACCTTATTTCAACCCAAATGATAAATTCATGGCAGTTTTCCCTACCAGGAACTGAAAAATACCTCAAATCCACCAGTGTCAGATCCCACATTCCTGTTGTTTACCTAGAAATAAGGATGTTTTTCCCCTTTTTTGTTTAGTCTAGCCATTGAAATTTGCAGCTTATGTAATATTTTAATATATTATAAAACTAATAGCATAATATTTGACGCTCATTTGTGGCAAAGCACCTTCATTTCTGCTTTTTGAACAATCTTTTTAAGGGACAACAGTGTAAATAATGATAACAAGGCTCTGCTGTTGTTGTGGTTGACTTTAGGGCCTAAACACATCCCTCCAATGCAACACATACAACCTTCATAAAGCTTGTTGTCAGGTGTTTTATGGTCATTTTGAAGCTGTACTATTGTAACCAGACTACATTCATTCTGATTACATTTGATTCTTACACAAACCATCAACAAAAACATACATAAGCAGCTTCCTAAAGCTAATATTTCCATTGTGCTACTTTATCGACTGTGACCTGCACAAGAGTTCATGGTACTGTGTTCGCACCTTCTACTGTATATATTGGGGGGGGGGATACAGTAAAATCACGACTACAGCATATTTAACTGCTATTAAAAGGTCTTTCTACTGCTGGCTCCTCCTGCCTCGGGGTTATTTAACATTCGGAGCTCCAAGCAGCCGGAGCGGAGGTGCAGATTAGAATTTGGCTCCTTTTCAAGTATAATAGCATCTATTTACTATTAGTTTTAGTGGCCACAGGAGTAAATGCTGTATGCAGTTGGAGGGAACACATGTTACTGTTGAATTTACACAACCCTGTCTGATTCTGAAGATCAAATTTCGCTCATTTCATATTTCATTTCCTTTACAGTAGCTGTGTTTAGTACAAATATTGGCATTGATTACTGAGCTATTTGCTATCATGTATTAATACCCATTTTACAGATTATTTATGTTGGCCACAGGCTGTTAAGAGCCAGAACTATGTAGGAATTAAAGACAAAACAAAATGCAGCTTTCATTTTTGTACCATGAGAAGGAATTTACACAAGAAACGTCATGAGAATAGGTAAACTGCCATGACGTTTACCCACATAACAAGATCTAATGTCAAAACTCAGCCAGATTTGTAAAAGTTACCTCTATTAAACTCTATCAGTGCAACAGTAAATACACAGCTGTCAGGTGACACCATTTGCAAAGATGTGGTCACAGAAGAAAGACAATTAAATGTGTCTCATCAGTGATTTTTCTGTTAATACATATTGTCACAGTTACTGGTGCACAGGTATAAAGATGTTTAAATGTGATCACAGTCCTGACATCACTACAGTATGCTCAGTCATATTGTTTTAAATGATAACGTACAGTTTGGAAGACATTTTCCACATTTATATGTGACGTTATTATTCAGTAAATGTTGATCATTGAGTTTTTCTGTGCTCAAGAGTGTTGATTTTTGTTTGGTTTTTGAGCACAATACAACGTAATCTAACACTACGCAGGTTCAGACTTAAACTCTGCTGTCAATTTAAGCCTCGCAAACCCACAAAGACTCATTTTTGCTGCTCAGATTAAAGGATATACTCACGTGAAATCGCCAAACTCAGTGTACCAATAGTAACAACAAAAGGCTGATCTGTCCCACTTGCACAGAAACAAAAAAGCTAACAGCAGAGTCAGCAAGATGTCAATCAGCCACTGTAGAATTGCACAACACCCTGAGAGAAGCTCAGATAATAACAATGCAAGATAATAGAAATAATCTCTCTGCATCTACCACATGTATGTAAGGTCTGTAAGGGTTTGCTTAGTAGCCACTATTTTTGTCCCAGTGTTTAATTTTCCTTCCTATGAGATGTAAAATTTAAGCTGCACTCAAAAGAGGTAGTTATGAGAGGAAGCTGAAGTCCCAATAACGAATTAGCTAGCTAGATGCAGTTTTGCATCACTTATTGGCTTGGCAATCTCACAGTCTACTGGGAGAACGTGAACTAAAAACAACAGCCTGATGTAAAAACAACTCTTCAGTTGTAACCAACACAAAGAACATTGAAATCAAAAGCCTTGAAGATCACAAACATGAACAAAAGAGCTTTAAAATCCCCTAAAATGCAAGAGGCACAGGCTTTGACATGCAGACGTTGTGTGATTTTCTGTGTTGTATCGTCTAATTAATGAAAATACATTAAAAAGTAAAAACATCTCAGATGGCTGTAGTGACATATGACGGCTCCTGCAGACTAGTTTGTAGAAATCACTCTCTAAATTAGATAGAGTGATGGCCTGCAAGGAGACTAATAGAAAAAGTTGGTGGTGGATTACAGACCTGCAGCTCCACTTTAATTCAGATCAATTAAGTTCTGTATTTGGCCTTTCGGTGGAATAATCCATATTCCATATTGTTTCTTAATCCCTCCCTTAATAACAATGCTGTATTCGTTGGGAAAACAAGGTTAATAGGGCCAACTCAGAAAATTAAAACTCAGTGAGGGCAGAAAATAAATGAGAAGCTTTTCTGCCATGTGTGCACACACATTATCTTATGATCCCAGACGTGGGGCAAAGGTTCACAATGCAATTCTTGCTTCATTTTCTTCTTTGTTACCTCTCCTGCCTACTTCAATTAAGGGTATTTGTGCTCCAGTTGTAATTGTCTCCATCGTTCTGTTTTTGCCAGGAATAATTCAAAGATGTACCCCGGTGAAGTATCACTATTCTTCGTCCATCCTACCGCGAAATTTACCCATCAACATCACAAAGACGATACGCCAGGATGAGTGGCACGCACTCCGTAAGTCTCAAAGTGTTTTTTTTGTCTCTATGGAGCTGGTTGGACTTGTTGGTTTAGTGTCACTGGTTGTCTGGTCTCCACAGTAGTATTTGAGCTGTAAAAAGAGCAAAAAATAACAGGAAACTGATTTCTTTTTTCAATATCCATTTAAAATTTTTATCTCCTAGACAGTCCGTCTTTACATTTAGGGGTTTTGTTGACAAATTATATGTGAAAGTGGTTTTCCTCAAGACATCCTTTCGGGTCCTATCTTATTTCCAATGTATATGTTTCCC